>PVIC010030219.1:0-22038 GCA_004025085.1 Thryonomys swinderianus
CATGTGGAAATGTTTTTAAAGCACAAATAAAATGATGCTATCATGAATTTGTCGGCTTGGTTTATTTTCCCTAGTAATTGCAGATCTTTGAACCCAAACCCATCGCGATATGCGAAGAGATCAGATTTCAGCGTTGAAATAAAGGAGTTTAACAAGAGGAGCCTGGCCTTGGCTGGGCCCTTCTTTCATTGATGCTCCCTCGGGAACAGCAGGGGACGCTTGGGAGCACCAGGCCGGGCCCAGGATATCCCCGAGGCCGATGGGAATGTGTTGCTTCGTCACCACAGCTCCTGGTGGTACAGCTCTGGCGGGAACTAAGAAACAATCCACAGCCGCGCGAGCCTGTGGCAGTGCCGCTGTGGTGGGTCACAGGCGGGCTTGGAAGTGTCCCAGGAGTACTCAGCCTGAGGAATGGCGGTTCTCTTGTGTGTATGCGGCTGTATGCATATGTGAGTCTATGCATGTTCAAGGACGGGTGTGTTTGTGTGAGTGTATATGCGTGTGTGTGTGTGTGTGTGTGCACCTACGTGTGTTTTTGTTGTGGTGCACTTGGGCTCCACTAACCCTCCTCTTTCTCCAGGTGAGTGACGCGAGCGCCAGCATCACTACATGCTTTGCTTTCGTTCTCAGGGCAGGAAGACCCCCACAGTTTGCGCCATAAGTATAACTTCATTGCTGACGTGGTGGAGAAGATCGCTCCTGCCGTGGTTCATATCGAGTTGTTTCGCAAGTAAAGAGGGGCCCCCTTGTTTTCTCTAACTTTCAAAGCTGTTCGATGATAAGTGCCCCCATTGCCAAAACATCAGAGCTGTTGCTTTGAGATACAATTAAAATGTCAAAAGCGTCACTGAATAGATTCCTGCATCGCCAGAAGTATTTCTCCCTCAGGATATTTTTCCTCTGACTACTTGAATTGACCCTCTTGACCCTTCAGATGTTTTAAGAACTTCTGGCTCTGAAGATTCACTAAGAATATTTTAGAAGTGGAACTTTTTAATGCATTGCTAAAATTGGCACAATGTGTGGCTTTTTGAAGGCTAGACCCAGGAATCAAGTGCAGATGAGCCTTGCGATCGCAGAACATTACTCCACACGTTGAGGTCTCATTATAAGGCGTTGCAGGCTTAACAGTGCTGTCGCTTTGGGTTCCAGGCTGCCTTTTTCTAAGAGGGAAGTTCCAGTGGCCAGCGGATCTGGGTTCATAGTGTCAGAAGACGGACTGATTGTGACGAACGCCCATGTGGTGACCAACAAGCACCGGGTCAAGGTTGAGCTGAAGAATGGAGCTACCTATGAAGCCAAAATCAAGGATGTGGATGAAAAGGCAGACATTGCACTGATCAAAATTGACCACCAGGTAAGTGAGTGTTCAGTGTCAGCCCTGTGTGTGGGCAGAGTTCTTAGGCAGCCCAGCCAGCGCTTGGCCTGACCCAGAGACGACAGAGGCACCTGAGCTCTCTGATTTCCTGGGGTGCTCAAGGGGAATGGTGCAGCTCCTGAACCAGTCCAGTCTGCACCCACAACGGACTGGATGAGGGAGGGAGGGAGGGGCTCAGAGAAGCTTCTGGAAGAAGCTTGCTCTCAGATCAGAAGATTTTAAAATAGCATCCTAAGCATTTAAGAAATAGGAATAGGTTTGCATAGGGAAAATTGAGTCTTCCTCCCATTCCTTATCTGGAGGCATCTGTTAAAGTTGTGTTTATTTCCACAGAGATATCATGAATCATACACATAAATACAGAATGTGCTGAGTTTGAGACTGAGCTGTCCTTATTATGCAGACAGCTGCTTTGAAGACAAACCAGACCTACTAACTTAGAGACTCTGTAGAGTTACGAGATGTTTTCAGTTTTTATACACAGAAAATTGAGTTAAAGCAAATGGATTTCTTCTTTATATAACTGCTCAGGGCCTTTGGTATACTAATGTGCATATGGCGCCCTTGAAAAGGGGGCAGACTGTAGTATTTTCTATAGTTATAATTCTCTTAAGTGTGCAGCTTTGTCTGTGGAGGGGTACAACTGAGAAATAGTGAGCTCAGTTTGGGAAATGTATTTGCAAATGCTTTCAGGTCTAGGAAGGTCCTCAGGCTCTGGTTTAGATCCCCAACATTACAAAAGGAAATAAAAAAACTTTCCATCTGAATATTTTCCTTGCAGTCATTTTTGCTTTTGATTTGTTCAGCAAAGTCTTCATGCGTGAAATTAAATCCAATTCTTACTAGGTCATCAAAAATGACTCCTACTTGTCATGTTGATGACACAGGTGGGTTTGTGATGGGGCAGGTGCGCTAAGATTGCATTTAGTAGCTTCTCGTCCTTCCAGTTTTCTAGACTTTGGATAGAGGAGGAATCAGGTTCGCTTGGGATCTTGTTGTTGGTCCAGGAAAAACTGGGGAGAGTCAGGAAGGTCTCCTCATCAGCTCTCTGCTTGCTTTGCCTCACTGTTGGCCTTGAACGCAAACAGGTGTGGCACTTGACAGGCGGTTTGGCTGTCAATGGAAATAGCTCTGTGTACTGTTTGGCCAGTAGAATTCTGGATCTTTTTAAAATAGCACAGGCTGCTGCCCCATCCCAAGCTTCTCACACCCAGCCTTTCAGAAAACCATTGGGCAAGTCATTTGCACTATCCCTGCAGCTGATTTCCTTTACCTGTGTGAAGCTGTGTAGCTAGATACAGGGCGAAGAGGTGGGGGGTAAACACATACTCTGTGCCCATGTGGGTAGCTGGCCTTGTGTGAAGTCACGGTTGTAGGTTATTTCTGTTAGGTCACTGTGGAATTTCTAGCCACAGCTCATCTTTCAAAATGTATTCATTGGTCACAATATCATTGGGACAGGCTCTGCCTTCCTCTGTAACCATATGTGAGATAGCCATTTTATCTCCATTCTGTGGAGGAAGAAATGGGGCTCAGAGAACGTAAGAACCCTCCCTGGGGTCACGCAGCTGCACCTAATTGCCTCAGCCTCAAAAGACAGCCAGGATGCAGCTCCTCAAGTGCACCCATTCACAGGGGTGCAGGCTGGCCTCTGCACAGAATGGGACAGCTTGCCCTAAATGGGCCATACAAGACTGGTGGGTCTGTTTAGGAGTGCTGGTAGATAGGTGTGCAGGATGTGGTCTAACCGGAAGGAGGCCGCCAAAATAGCAGTCTTTGGCCACACGTGGGCCTTTTGAGCTTCACCGAGCCCTTGAAAGGCAGCCAGCATGGGGACCAGGGCCATCTGTGGGCTGGGCTCTGGCCTGCGTGGTGTGTGCGCTGTCCCCACAGAGTAATTCTGAGTTTGGAACGTGTGGGCGTGTACCGTGCAGCTGCCTCTGGCCCAGGGATATTCTTTTCAGATTTTGAGCTAATGTGGAGCCTGGAGCTTGAGTCATCCCTGGCATATCCAGGCAAGAAGCAGAGGATCCCAGCAGAGGAGATAAGCAGAGGATTTTGGACCTGGCTCCTGTTGTCCCTGTGAGTTGAGCTCTGTAGCCAGCAGCATGCTGTTTGACACGTGTTGCAAGCGCCCGAAAAGAGTGTACTTGAAAATTTAGAAGTGAACTGATGTGGCTTTTCAAAATGGAACCGGAAATGAAAGGATATTAAATTGCAGACACCCACACAAAAGCCCAATTTCCACTGACTAAACTGCTTCTCTCTCTCTCTCTCTCTCTCTCTCTCTCTTTTGCTGACAGTTAGAAGTAGGGAGAGAAAAACATCTCTTCTAGCCTTTTCTCCTTTGTCCCCTTGTTTTTATGAAAGTCAGTCTGGGAACACCTGGCTTGTCAGAAAGCTTGGTTTGGAAGGGGCTGGCACACAGGCTGATAGATCCCAGCTCCGGTTCACTCAGCATCTGTTGTGTGTGCAGTAGGCTTCGGATCAGGTATGAGTTTGCTTGGCTTGTGTCATCTTAGGGACAGAAACAGATGAGGGAAGGCAAAACAGGACCATAAACTCAGAGGATCCCATAGGATCCAGTGGGGTCTAGGAAGGAGAACCGTTCCCAGTGGCACCTTGTCATGTGAGGCTGTGGCACAGCCTCCTTGGGGTTGCATAAGGAGAACCTGTTGGAGCTGGTGTGGCTGCCCAGGATGGCCAGCCTGGTGGCTCGTCTGGGACCAGTTTCCCCCCAGCATCCTGACTTGTATCAGCACTGCTCTTGTCCTCCTCCCTCAACTTGTGACACTTTTAGATGAAGCAGAAGGTACTGTAACCTGTGCTGTCGCTGCCACCTGATAATGACCCGGCTCCTTTTCTGGGAGCAGTAGCCAGCCTTGCTTCCAGGGATCTGCTGTTCCCTGTTGGACAGCCGGGGTGGGTCTGTCGGTGATGTGCCTGCCTCCTGTGGCCGAGAGGTGGACACCGGACCTCGGGAGGGCGTGCAGGTGCCCTGCTGGAACTGCAGGCCGCAGCTGCAAGCACCTGCTGTGGGTGCGCACACAACCCCTGCAGGGCCTGACCGCCCTGAACCTGTGCCTCCTCCCTCTCCTGGATCCCTCCTCGGGGCTTCAGGGGCTAGGAGTTACTGGGCTTGCAGTTGCCGGGGATGTTTCTGGGTTTGTGACCAAAGGACTCTGCTTCTCTCCAGCGAGAAGACACGTGTGCACTCACCTGCTGCTGTGTGTCGAGACTGCAAAACTTTTGGAGCAGGCTCATGGGTGGCCCCGGCTGCTGCCTCCACCGTGCAGGGCAGGGAGGGTCCCCGCAGGCCAGTCCCTCCCACCTGGCTAGCGCCCCTCTCTGTGCTCCCGACCTAGAATTGAAAGTTCCTTTCTTAGGGAGCTGGGATGGGGCGGGTCTTGGTCTGGAGAGGGAGTGCTGCCCCAGGAAGTGGGAGTGTGCCTGTAAACATTTTAATGGAAAGCAGCTTGGAGGGCGAACTAGTTCAGCTTTGGACACAAACTGTTTCCAAATGTGTGTGATGTGTGTCACTGGCCATGTGTGGAGAATATTTTCAATTTTTATCCAATGGCAACATTTTGTGTGTACAGGCTAGAGAAGACAGATCTAGGGAAGAGGGAAATGTAAAAAGTGAGCTTTTTTGGTTTCTTCCGGCCGGAGCACAGGGCAGGAGTACTGAGGTGGGCAGGCCAAGCCCCTCTCCTTACCGCCGCTCTCCTGGCTGTGGAGATTGTTTCAGGCAGTGTCAGCCGTTCTGTGTGAAACCTTTGTGGATTTCCCACTGCTCTCACGGGAGACCCCACCTCCACACTGGAGCCCCCTGACTGAAGGGAGAGCCTCCCTGGTTCCCCACCTGGCCCTCCACACTTCACGCCTCTTCTCACCCACGCCCTCCTCAGTTCCCTGGCCTTTTCCTTTCCATCCCTGCGTCACAGGCTGACTTCCTTGTCTCAGGTCTGACTCACGGCAGGACCTGCCCCCGTCCCCGTCCCCTCAGCCTCACGGCTCATGATGATCCCCATCGCATCCCATTGTTTTTGTTCCTTATCTCCACTGATCCTTGTCTTGCATATATGCGCGTTTATGCATTTACTTTGAAATACAGTCTCACTCTGATCCCCAGGCTGGTGTCTAACTCCTTGGCCCAAGTAATCCCACTGCCTCAGGCACCTTACGCAGCTTCATTTGTTTCTTTTTTTTTTTTTTTTTTTGAGATAGGGTCTCACTTTGTAGTTCAGGCTGGCCCTGGGCTCACTATGGTGCCCAGGCAAGTTGCCGCGAACTCAGCAATCCTCCTGCTCTGCCTCCCGAGTGCTGGGATGACAGGCGTGAGCCACCACGCCCAGCATTGTGGTATGCGGTGTTGATTGTTGGTGGGCGTGAGTCTCCACCTGCAGCATTATATGTGGTTACCGGGGATCGAACTCAGGACCTTGCGCTTGCGAGGCAGGCGCCGGAACCACTGAGCCAACCCTCCGGCCCGCTTCATTTGTTTCTTGATTCCACTGTTCATACTGGAGGACTGGGAGGGATACATTTGTGTCATTCGGTCATAAGGGCAGTAGGTGCTGGACAACAGTGTCTCAAGTGAGAGGCCTGAGGAGGCCAGACCTCGGCTCCTGGAGTAGTAAAGGGAGGGAGGCACCAGGGCCTGCTCGCTGCACCTGCCCCCTTCTCAGAGGAGGAGAGGTTGAACAGCAGGCTAGGTTCACACATGCCGCACCCCTTCAGTCAGAGGCCCCAGAGTTTGGAGGGACCTGTGGCTTTGCCAGGGCTGCAGTAGGTCTGTGGTCTTGGGCAACTCAAAGCGCTGCTGAGGCAGCAGGGTTTCCTGTGGGTCCTTTTCCTGACGCCAACAGCCAGGTAAATATTTGGAGACAGCCTTGTCCGGGTTTGAGGTGGTTTTCTTCTGCCCCCCAGGTCTGGGTTGGTCCCTGGCCACCTTTGGGCTGGTGGCCCCCACAGACGTGTTTGAAGTGGCACAGATGCAGCTCTGGGTTGTGGGCTGCCCTGTTTGCAGAGGGTCCTCTTACGGCCGAGCTGCTGACAGGGCAAGAAAGCTGACACTTGATCACGAAGTTCAGAGCAGGGTCACTTGAGGGGCGAGGGGACTAGGCCTTTCGCGTTCAAGGCTCTCCGGGCCCTGCTCTCAGAATTTGGCCTGGTGTATAACGACTCTGGTTGGAGCTACTTAAGTAACGAGGGTCTGTGGAGCCTCTGGGGACAGGCAGTGGCCAGGGAGGGAGGTCGTGCAGTGTTCTGGGTGACTCATGCCTGTTCTTCTCAGGCAACAGAGTGTTGGAGGACGCTGAGTCAGACACAAGTACGTCCAAAAGTGAATCAGATAGCACGGGGCCTGGGCATCTTCCGGAGCCTGTCACGAATGTGTGAGCTCCTACTGCCATCGTTACACCTTATTTTGTTTGGGTGTTTTTCCACTGTGGGTCCTTTTCTCTCCTGGCTGTCTTGTGGTCTTTCCCTCCTGGAACTCAGTCTGACACTGCATTTGCTAAAGATACCACAAAGCCGGTTGACTTGTATTACAGAATTGATTTTTACCATTTTTAGGGAGGTGGGAATCAATATTTGATGAGAGAATGCAAGTCCAGATGGTGAAGTGGAAGCTGGCTTTTATTCCTGTGTGCCAGCCCTTGTCCAGAGGTGAATGGGGACATGGCTTCTCCTTGTTCTGATCATGGCTCCTTCTGTGAAATATTTCCAGTTCCCCAAACTCCAAACTGGAGCCCTGTGTGTTCTCTGGCCCGGATTCAAGAACTTAGTTGATTGTTAAGGAAATTCTTTGGCTATATTTTTCTCTTAATATGGTAATGCCTTTTTTCACTTGGGCATTCTTTTCAGGGAACTGGAGGAAGGTCGTTATTCATGGTCCTGACAAAGCAATTCCGGGTCATTGGGACTGAATTTGTAGGAGCCCCATGGGAAGTCTTGTCTTCCTCCCAGTGGTGGGGGTGGGGTAGCTGATATCATTTGACAGTTTGGCGAGCGTGGGACAGTGTGCTACAATTTGGGATTGGCCAAGTATGCTATGGTCCAAGTCTGGCCCTGTCTCTGTTTTTTTGTGTAAATAAAGTGTTATAGGAACACAATGAGGGCCGTTTACTTATGTAGAATCTTTTAGGCTGCTTTTACTCTATACCAGTGAAGTTGCTAGTTAGCACTAGTAGACCATATGGCCCATGAAGCCAAAAGTATTTGTTTCCTGGTGAATGCCAGAAAAAGTTTTCCAGCCCTGGTAGTGGATGATGTCTTTAACCTAGAAGAGCCAAGGGTGGCTGGGGAATAATGTGCTTATAAGCACCAACCAATGTGCTTCTGTGACCAAGGGAAACAGGGACAGAGAAGTGGATTTCATTTGCTGTCTTGGAAGGGATTATCCTTTAATGGGGTTTTAGTCTTTCACCTTAAGGAGAGAGGTCTCATGTTTGCCTGTCTTTTTGTGATACTGGTGGAAAGGTGGTTACCGAAATTCCAAATTTTACACATGATTGGTTAGACTTTAGCATCCTCTTGGGTCTTTTAAAGTCTTGTTCATTAATTAACTCTTGATATCATGTTTTATTCCTGGGTTCCTGAGTATAACTCTAAAGATGTACTCATTTGCAGATTTTATTAATTTGCATTGAACATCTCTCTTGGCCAGATTCTCTACTAGCTCTGAGGGATGTAGCAACTGTGCAAAAACCATGCAGTTTAAGATGCACAGTGCGATAAATGTGACAACAAGTACAAGAAAGGAGATACAAAAGATGAGGCAGAAGGCGTGGGGGCCCTTACGCACCGGAGAGAGGTAGCTAAGCTGAGGTGGGAAGGGCTACAGAGAGAGGATAGCTGTGATAGTGTGAATTTTCTTTTTCTTTTCAGCCTGCAGGACCTGGATCTTGAACCAAGTGTAACGTATTATTTTCTTGTGACTTTATTAGAACCTTTCAGAACACAAGCCAGTGTTTCTGCTTAGCTGGTTTCTCTGTGTATTTTCTGGGCCTTGGTTCTTTGGGGTTCCTGCTTACCTTCTAGAGAGTTCCAAGGTCTTGTGTGGTCAGTTTCCTGAGAGCCTGAAAATACAAAGGGTTCAGAAGGGTTTGACCCCACTCTCATTTGTGGCAGGAGGATACGGTTTCCCATCACTGGTTTCCAGACTTCTTTGTAAGGCAAGTGAGAAATAAGACCAATTATTCTAAAAAAAAACCATGCTAATTAACAAGTCACTTTTGTCAAACAAGGTCCTGAATCTGATAATAGGAACATGTGACTCATGGTATTTCCCTCTTTGTTTTGTCTACTAGGCCAATTGCAGAAACTGTTAACTCTCCCTGTGAGCACATTTTGCCATGAGTACATAATTATACCCTTTGTTGTCAATCATGTCTAATTCTTTTTATATAGAAAAGGCTGTACATCTTTGGAACATTCTTAAATAAATGTAGAGAGAATGCTGTATCCCCAGCAGCGTCCCGGTCCACAGGGTCCACACAGGACCTTAGGAGGTCACACGAGATGAGGCTTCATTCAGCAGACCGGAAGCGCTGCTCTTGTGGACAGCGAGCCTCTGCGCAGGGCGGGAGCACAGCCTGTGCCCCCCGCTTAGAGCAGTGCACAAAAGCCGCTCCTTTGGTTTCTGTGATCTCCACCTGCCACCCTCCAGATGGCTGAGTCAGTTATCCTGACCCAACGGCCAGGCCTCGGCTAACCTGAACCTTACCCCGATTAACATCCCGATGGATCTGTTTTTCTTTCTTTCATTTATTCACGTCTTCTGGGTTTTGTAAATATTTATTGCGCGTGCTCCGTGGCCAAACATTGTGTAGCAGCATCAGGCATGCGGAGGTCAGTGGACGGAAGCCGTGGATGTATGAAAAAGACAAAAATGACACTTGACCAGAGTAATGCTTTTCATCTCTGGATGCCACAGAATATATACAGTCACTGTATAGTAGGCAGCCACTCGGAGCTGTTGACGTTTTGTGGTTAAGTGGATATTTAAAATGGCAAATGTTTCTTGATATTTCTTCAAGGAGACTAAATATTATGGTGGGGCGTCTCAACAGTAAGGAGGCAGGTGACTGTGCAGACTGCATTTGCCTGCATTCTTCCCCTCCCTGCCTTTGCACAGCCAGTCTGTTCCCTCCCCTGCCCTCTCCACGCATCTCCTCGCTTTCCTTACCTCCGTGCACCGCCCTGTCGTCTGCCCTGCGTCTCTGCCTCTGTCTCTAGACATCAGTGATAATAAGTGGGCGGAGAAAAGGCGACTGGTACTGGCTCACAGGCTTCTCTGGGTCTGGTGGTCTCGGTGCCCTCACAGTAGGCCCTTCCTGGCCTGGCCCTCAGCTGGGACTCGCTTCACAGCCACCCACGAGCTTGTCATCACTGACAACCTTCATCCTCTTATCCGACTCCTACACGGCTGTCTCGGTCAGCTTCCTGAGCGTGCGAGGTGGGCACGCACTCACCAGCCTGGGCTCAGAAAGGCCCCACGCTCTGAAGTCATGGTCTTCATTTTACCTTTAATTTGTGTTTTGTGTGAGACACCTAATGAAGTGACAGTATGCTGAGGGGCTTGGAATGTTGGTTCAGGCGTGATTTCCCCTCCTCCCCCCTTCCTGGGCAGAGTTCTTGGCTTTCCCACTCCCCCGTCTGCCTGGCCTTCCTTCCTGTCTCTGTGTAGTGGTCACTGCTACCCCCAGTCCTGGAAGAAGGGTGGACATGGCTGTTCAGGTTGTCACACCCTGCATTGTCTTGGAGCCGTACATAGCACAGGGCTCAGGCGGAGGGCCACCGGGCAGGAACAAGCTTCTCCTACCCTTACCTAGTTACAGTGTGTCTAACCTGACAGCAAGGTGGCAGTGCCCTGGGGTCGTCCACTGTGCATAGGTTGGAGTGATGGGACCTTGGAAAGGAAAGATGTCTGCCTTGGCCTCCTCATCTTCTATGGGCACAGTGCTTGGAGAGCCAGATTATGAAGCTTGGTAGGTATCTACACTTGTGCCCTTGTGACTGTCTTTGAGCTTGAAGAATAAAAATAACTAGGAAATAAAATATTTTCAAATAGGTTGAGGGAGAGAGAGGAAAAAGCTTGTGTGCTAGTACGTGAGCTAGGGGCCTGTGTTTTATTTCACACTGGGCCTTGCCCATGATATAATGTAACTGGTCGCAGACAGTCCTTCACTAGTTTGGTGCATAGCCCATGGGTCTGCTGCCTTTTCCTCAACAGTCACCTGCTCAGCTGCCCCTGCCAACCTGGATTAGAGCACTCTCTCCCCCTCTCATTAGGTCCTTAGATGTGACCGTCTCGGTAGGATTCCCTGTCTGTTTTCCTAGCCCTGAGTTCCCTGGCACTGCCTCTTCCTGGGTACAGAGCTGTGCCATTTCCTGCACTGCATATTTTTTAAAGAAAATGAAAGGTTAGCATAACTGTTTCCAGAAGGCGCATTGAATCACTCAGCTGAGTCCCAGCCAGATGCTGCAGCATCAGCCTTTGAAGCAGACTTCACCCAGCACGCCCAGGCTGGAAGCCCCAGCCCTGCGAGCGAGCACGCTCTACAGCTGACGGGCGTAGTGGATTCTGCACATTCAGCAGCAAAAACATTTTTTTACAGAGGAGCACTTTGTACCATTCAGAGGAGAGAAAGAAGCAATTGACTTGGCTCATTAGATTAAAAACACTTGCCAGCGTTTCCTCGGTTTGGGTTTTATTGGGTGTTTTTATTGCTCTTTTCTCCAAGCTGCAGGGAATGAGGTCACAACGAAGTGAGGACTTGAGGGCTGTTAAGGGGCAGTTGAACTAGTGATGCTAACTGTGCGGGGTCCTTATCTAGAAAATCCCAGGACTCTCTCCTATGCTCTCACTGCTGTAGAACTTTGTAGGAATCCTCTGACCTGGCTGGAAGCTGAACACCAAGAGAATTATGAAGGTCCTGGGGCCTGCTGATCTTACTCAGGTAGCTATGGTGCAGGTCTCTGGAAAGAACCCTGATTGTTAGGGCTGAGTGACCACTGGCTATCACTAGGCTCAACTCCCTTATTTTAGAGACATAAAACTGAGACACAGATATGTTAATCAAGCAGCCCAGGCTCTCACAGAGTTAGTAGACCACTCAGAAAAAAACCAGATGTCCTGTAGGACAGTGTTCTCTCCAGTATTTGGAGTCTGAGATGCACTCTGTGTGTGTGTGTGTGTGTGTGTGTGTGTGTGCGTGCGTGCACACACAAAGCCAAATCTTGTCAAAGCCTTCTCTGCTGCACCACCTTGGTAGACGTTGGACAAAAAGACCCAGGGGCGCCGTTGGTATAGATGTCTCAGCACAGTGCAGTTTTCCAGCCCAGAAGAGGCAGTGAGGCTTTACCCTTAACTCGGCTGTGGGAGCCTGGCACATGTAGGGCCCTTGCAGTCAGTGCTTTGAACTGGGCCTGTCTCCACTCCCTGCCAGGGCTTGGCGGAGAGTAAGACTAATAAAAACAGTACAGGATAAACTGCAAGGCCCGGCCGTCACCTGAGGCCACACAGCTCCACTCTCTATGTCTGGTCTTTACTTGTTCTTTTCTTTAAAAAAAAAAATGTTGTTTGTTTGTTTGTGAGACAGGGTCTCGCTTTGTATTCAGGCTGTCCCTGAGCTTGCTATATAGCTCAAACAAGCCTGGAACTCAGCAGTCCTCCTGCCTCTGCCTTCCCAGTGCTAGGATTACACACAGCATTGTGGTATGTGGTACTGATTACTGGTGGGCGTGAGTCACCACGCCCAGTGTTGTTGTATGTGGTTACCGGGGATCGAACCAGGGACCTTGTGCTTGCTAGGCAGGTGCCAGAACCACTGAGCTAAATCTTTAGCATTTTACTTATTCTCAAACTCATCAGTCCCTGTGTTCCCCATTCTTGTTACCTGCCTGGTGCACCGACCTGGAGTGCGAAACGGCTCTGCATCCCTGGGTGTTGGGCAGGTGTCTGGGAAGAGCCAGAGGTGCAAAGCCTGTCCTGTTGGTCTGCTGAGCAGTTACCGTGCAGGCTCTGTAGCGGAGCAGGAGGAGGCCCAGTAAGTGCAGACCAGCAGGTGACCCAGGCTGGCCGTGGCTACTCTGGACAGGTTCTGGTTCAGAGTCCACCTGCATCTGGACTCTGCTGAGATGTGTGTCCCAGCACAGACATTTTGGGGTCATTGCTTTTCTTTCAAGTAGATTCCTCCTTCTGCTCCCACCCTTTGTACAACTTGCATGGAAGAGTACACTGTATCAGAGTCCTTTCTGATGGACAAACCGTGTTAGATTCTGGTAAGAGGATCATCCCACACCTGAAGGTCTATACCTATTTCCCCTCATCTGTGGTATTTCTCCTGGTAGGCAGAGCTCTGCGTATTTTAGGCTCACCATCATCCTCATCAAAATAGTTCAGGGTGCCCTTAATAACAGAATGCTACTGATGACCTTGAAGAGTAATGTACTGAGGTGACTTTGGAATGTCTTTGCATTCCTAAAGAGTCATATTTTCATTTGGCATAGTGATATCTTTGTGTGATGTCTGGAGTGGTGGTAGCCATCTTGTGACATGAGAACAGGCCGAAGTTGGTGGGAAAGAGAAAAAAGAGATTCATTCTTGATGTTGTCCTTGAGCTTTTGAAGTTATCTACCCTGGCATCATCCTACCCTTGGACAGCAGGATATTTGATGTATTTTTTAGATGGATTTTTTTGTTGTTGTTGCTCATAGTTGAAAACACTCAAACTGATATGCACAAATCATTTTCAGTGTTGATTTATATGTCGCCCTTGTGAAAGATCCTAGGCTGAGTTGCCTGTGGTAAGGAGGATGGAATTCGTTCCATTTTTACTGTGTGGGTCCTTCTGCCTGACAGATGGGAAGCTAGAGGGCCAGAGTGGGTGTGCTGCATTGTGCTCTTCGTGGCCCTGCACTGTGCTCATAGGAGACATGTGTGTGTGTTGAGACTGTTCTCTTTCACGTGGGCCACATTTCCTGGACACGTGCTTCTGTGATGTGTTGTATCTACATGGACAGTGAGGGCTTCTTGTTGATTTGAGGCCACCGTCGAGCACCAGGGAATTTCGTTTGTCACCAGCAGGGACCACGGAGGTCTCCAGAGCAAGGACGGGAACCTTGACTAACTCCCCCACGGGAGGTGCAGTTTTGCTGACTTCCATTGCAGAAAAAGGATTTTCAGGGGGCCAGAGATTTAGCTCAGTGGTTCTGGCACCTGCCTCGCAAGCACAAGGTCCTGAGTTCAATCCCTGGTAACCACATACAATGCTGGGTGTGGTGACTCACGCCCACCAGCCATCAATACCACACACCACAGTGCCGGGCGTGGTGGCTCACGCCTGTAATCCCAGCACTTGGGAGGCAGAGACAGGAAAATTGCTGAGTTTGAGGCCTGCCTGGGCTCCATAGTGAGCTCAGGGCCAGCCTCGACTACAAAGCAAGACCCTGTCTTAAAAAAAAGAGGATTTTTGACAGTAAGAGGCACAAAAGGATCTATTAACAGAATTGTTAGAGCGCACACTCAGAGAGGTCTTCTGGGCCCTCAGAAGGGGGAGCACTGAATGGCCTCGGGCCGTGTAAATTTATGCGATTTGGAACAAAAATCTGTGGAACTTGTGACTATGGGAAGAGAGGATTCAGGTTACACATGAAAGGGGAGGGAGGGCCCATTCTTCAGGGGCCAGATGATGACCCCTTCACAGGCTGTGACCATCAGAGGTGACAGCTCTTGCCCCTGTGTGGGGAAGACCCTTTTCGTAGGGGAAAATGTCCACCTGTTCACTCGTGGGCGGGCTTCCGAGGGGCTCCTGCGAGGTGGGAAGGTGTGTGGTGGCTCTGTGGGGAGGGACTGTGTCTGGGGATGGCCTCTGGCTGGTGCCGCTTCAGAAGGCGCCTCAGACAGAGTGTCTGGAGCCAGGAGCCCGGAGCCAGCTTTGATGTGGGTGGCATGGGAAGCGACCTGTGGGCATGAAGGAGTGGGGTGTTGGGCTGGGTGTGAGTGGGCCGGGTGCCGTCCGGGCTGCAGGTCAGGACCAGCGTGTGTCTGTGCCTTCAGCCATGTGTGCATTTCATCCCCCTGAGTCTCCCTGGACCACATGTCTAGACAGTGATGGGGGAAAGAGCTCTATTACGAGCGGGAATTGGGCCAGTGGAAGTGTGTGTAGCTGCCGAGCAGACGGGCTGGAGGTGAGGATGGATGGAGAACTAGCCCCACGGGGGTACGAACGAGGCCGAGCGCCTGCTGCTCTCGGCCGGCACCTGCAGGGAGCAGGGGCCAAATAGCCCCCCAAGGGGAGCTTGACCTTGTTGGGAGCTGTGAATATGGCCGGGCTGACATCTGGCAGACCCCACTCCTTGCAGGGATTTCTGCCTATAATTAGAAGTCTGGAAATTACATCTGCATTCTGGGAGTCCAGGTTTGATGGCAGGGAAATGTATCCTCTTATTTAGCCAGGTCATTCATTGGCTGTGAGAAGTCCCTATGTATCTGAGCCTCAGTTTCCACATCTGTAAAATGGAGGAAGTATAGCGCAAGCCCAAGATTATCATGGAAGTGCTTTATCATCTGATAAAGAGTTCACTCCTTTCACCTAAATTCAGGGTTTACACGATGAGACCCTTTTTTTCCTGCCATATGTGGCTGCTTGCTTAATTCTGCCTCACAATTACCCTTCATAATGTCTGAAACGTTTGAGTGAGGACAAACTTGAAATGTGAACTGGAGCTGTCCTTTGGCGCAGATGTGACTGAATGGCCACTGTGTAGCCACATTTCCCCGCGTTGGTGTCCATCTTGCCCAAGCCTCTGTGATCCCCAAGTGTGAACAGGTTCGCTGCACTTGAGCCAGGCTTGGTGTCCCTGGAGGCCTGGCCTTCCTAGGACAGTAGGCAGCATGGAGTCCCCTTTGCCCTCACAGCTTCCTACTGAGTGTCTCTCTCCTTCCCAGGGTCCTCTGGGCCTGCGCTCAGACTTCGGAATGGAAGACAGTGACAGAGTTGTCATTAGGTCTCTGCAGACAGGAAGTCTGGCTCCCTTTCTAGGAGGCCTGGGGAGGGGGCTGGGTGGAGTTGGAGCCTCATGCTGATTCCTATCTGTTATGGCCTGTCCTGCCTGGGGCCCTTAGGAACCTGGTGCCTAATTTGTGTCCCAGACGGTTTCCCCCGGGTGCGAGTTTGACTTCTGCCTACAGCTCTCCTCCTTTGGGCACCGGCCGCCTCATCCCAGCAGCTCTGTCACCTGTCCTGCCGGGCCTTCAGGCCCAGCCTAGCGTGGCTGAGCGCATATCAGCAGGCTGCCCCACCCGCAGGCTGTTACTGCTGAAGTCATTCCTGGCCAGGGCTGCTGGCTCTGGCCCAGGGTAAACATGTCCCGCCGAGCTCTCTGTGTGCGTGCGTGCTGTTGGACACTGAGGAGTGTGGGGTTGTGGGGAGCTTTGCAGGGAGGGAGCAGCCCCTCAAGTCCTCGCCGGTGGATGGGGAGCTCCCCTAGCTGTCTCCCCAGCCCTGAAGGTCCTGTGACTCCTGGGTGGGCTAGGTGGGGCCTTGATTTGTTCTGAAGAACTGTTCCGGGACTCCTGGCTCTGTGCACCTTCCCTGGGCCTTGGGGCTGGGCCTCCTTGGCTGGTTCCGTGCATCGGGGCAGCTCTTTGCCTTCAGGCCTCCCTATACCGTCAGGACTTGGAAGCTGCTGGTGTGAGTAGTGGGGCTGGAGTCTGCAGGGCCAGGATCTTTCCTAGGCCCTTTGCTCTCTGAAACCACCCCAGGCCTGCGTACGCCAAATCCATCCTGTCACCCTCTGTCATCCACCCCAGAGGTGTCAGAGCAAGTCAGTGCTGGTAGCTTCTGTGTGATCAGACTCCAAAATGGCCTCTCCTCATGTCCTTGACATCCTCAGTATCTGCTCCTGACAACTTCCGGTGTGTGTCTCCCAGCCGACCTCCAGGCCCAGGGAAGGGATGTCATCCCTGAGTTCAGTCCTCCGTAAGGGATGGTGTCTCCCAGGGTTCCCTCGCTCCTTAGCATGCCATTGTGTCTCACAGTCCCCCCTCGTGGTTACAGGGAAAGCTGCCTGTCCTGCTGCTCGGCCGCTCCTCGGAGCTGCGGCCTGGAGAGTTTGTGGTCGCCATTGGAAGCCCATTTTCCCTTCAGAACACAGTAACCACGGGGATCGTCAGCACCACCCAGCGAGGTGGCAAAGAACTTGGGCTCCGGAACTCAGACATGGACTACATCCAGACAGACGCCATCATTAACGTAAGCCTCCTGCTCTCCTCCTTCCAGTAGCAGGGCTCGCGCCAGGCTTAGGACCTGGGATTGAGTCAGGATCCTCCTAGTGAAAGCAGACGACACCAAGGGTCGTCAGTACCCCGTTAACTGCCATTCCTGAAAAGGGGGCTCAGTTTTCCAAGAGCAGGACTGAGAAGAGTCCCCTGTCCTACCGCAGGCCTGGTCAGTGGCTCCCCAGTCCCGCCCGCCCCTCCGGCACACCAGGAGCACTTGCCTTCTGGCAGGAGGGTCTCGCTGTGCTCGCACCCTGCAGCCTCCAGGAGGGACGGAGAGCCCTGGCTGGGAGCAGAGCCCTTGGCCAGGTGGGACCCTGGGCCCGCGGCGTTCATGTGGTTCCCTCTGGAGCCCGGGACAGGTCCATGCCATTCCTCAATTAATCTCTTGAGCATCTCATTTCTGCACTTCAGCCGACTCCCCAAAGGATTGTGTTTCTGAGTAGTACTTTTTTTCTCCCCTGCATCTGTCTAATAACTAAAAAACACTGTGTTTTATATACTCGTTGCCTCGTATAGCCCCCCACCCCAACCTCATCCCCAAACACTTTTGTAGTTTGCTTGAAGTCTGGAAACTAGAATAAACCATAGGATAAAACAGAAAAACCAGCCCCAGCGGCAGGGTTAGGGTCCCGTCAGAGAGGGCTATGTATTTGAGTACTGGGATCTTGGAGCAAGTGGGTTGCTGGCCTCATCCCAGGAAACAGTGTTTGTTTCCGGCAGTCCCCTAGGCTTCAGAGCCAACAATTTCCCATTTATGGCACATTTCAAACTTTCTGAAAACTCTAAGTTCCTTTTTGCCAGCTGGTTATTGGGTCAGTAGGAACAAATCGGAGGGAACCCCATACTCTAAGCACAGCGCTCGGATTGCTGCCGGGGAGGATGGCCCTGCTTCTCATAGAAACGTGACATTTCTGTTTCTGTTTAATTTCAGTATGGAAACTCTGGAGGTCCGTTAGTAAATCTGGTAAGGCCCTTCAATGTCTGTGTCTTGCTATTTGTCTTCATCTGTGTACGTGCTGTCTTGTTTTGCTTTTCTATTTGTTAACGTGAGCTTGCCAATGCACATTATCTAATTCTTTAAAAATGAACTCTAGGATTGTATTGTATCTTCGCCATCCAGTTGCGTTTTCTAAAAGGAATCAAGGGCTAGGAACATTAGAGCGAAGGATGTACTCGTGTTTTCCGAGCTACAGGTGAACGGCATGGAGTCTAGGTCCGGTCAGGTGGACAGGGAGCAGCCACAGGCCAGAGTCTCCGCAGAGCTGTGTGCCGTGGGAGGAAGGCAGCTCCTCCAGACTTCTCTCCTTTCCCAGTGAAGAAGCCTCTATCGTGCCCCGCTGTGCCCTCTGTGTCCCCAGCCCTGCCTTGCCCACCTTGTCCCCAGCTGCGCTGTCCTAGCAACGTGGCCCTCTAGCCTCACGGTCTGAGGTGGTTTCTTCTGCTCCCGCAGTCACCTCAGTCAAGGCCGTTAGAAATGGAAGCAGCAAGAAAGGTTGGAGGATCACCTTAAGGATTCAGATTTCAGAGATATTTTATGTCAAAGGCGCCAGTATTGTACATTTTGCAACTATGGGCAGCACAGTGACTACTGGGTTCCAGTCTGCAGTGCTTATCAGTTCTGTGGAAGCCAAGTGTAGCTGAGGTTGCCCAGCGATCCTGTACCGCTCTTTTTCTGCCACCCTGGGGCCACCTCCTGCCCGTCGCATCTCTTTCTCTGACATGGCCCACAGACTTCTTTTTTGTTACTATTCTAATTAATTAGATTTATGAAATGTACTATGATGTTTCAAAAGACATTTATGTATTGTATGATGATCAAATCAGGATTGTTAACATTTCCATCTCTTCGAGCTTTTTTCGAAGACTTTTTTCATGTAGATTCTCATTCTCTTTGAATGTTCACCCACCACTAGCCCTTCTTAGATTCAGTGAGCCATTTCCACCCTGCTTTTCAGGATGGTGAAGTGATCGGAATCAACACTCTGAAGGTGACAGCAGGAATCTCCTTTGCAATCCCTTCTGATAAGATTAAAAAGTTCCTAACCGAGTCTCATGATCGGCAGGCCAAAGGTAAGCAGAGGGACGTGGAGCTGCCCTTTGCAGATTTAAGAAGGAGCGCCTACTGAGAGCAGGAAGGGAGCTAGGTACGTCGTGCACACGTGCGCAGGAGGGCGACAGTTTGAGGCGACTTAGTGAGACTCTGTCTCAAAATATAATTTACAAAAGTGCTGGGTTGTGGCTGGGTATTAGAGTGCTTGGCTGGTATGTACAAGGCTCTGGATTCACTCTCTAGCACCAGAGAAAAGAAGAAAAAGAAAGAAGGGAGGGAAGAGAAACAAAAAGAGAAAGGGAATGTGTAGTAGAAGCCAGAGATGGTGAACGTAGGGCACGTGTGCCACAGTGGACACATTCGTATCACTGAAAGCTCTAAAAGGATTACCATCACTGATATAAGCCCTTGATATTAGGGCATGGATAGTTGACCATTTTTGTCATGATCATGGGAATTTCACATAGCTCTCAGTCTAATATGTGTGAGGCACAAGCCAAGGTAACTTCTACGCATTACTTCTCTGGTTTGTTTGTATCACTTTGTGCCTTTGCTGCATTAGACAGGAGTTGGACAGCTCCATTTAGTTGATGAGACCGGAGATTCAGAGATCATTCCTCCTGCAGATGTTTATGGTCCTGCTCTAAGTCAGCTTGGGGCCTGGGTGGTGGGTGCTGTAAGAGGCCCCTGCAGGAATGATGTTTCTGTCCTGCTGGGGGACAGACTGACTGACAGTAAACAGTATAGGATAATATCAGACAGCAGCAAGTGCTTCCAGGAAAAGGCAGCATGGCGGATGACTACAGAGGTAATGGAGAGGCTGGTAGTGGAAACAGCATGGCTAAGAGCTGCCTCCCAGGCTGTGGCCTGGTGAACCACAGGCAGGGGGAGGGCAGCATTGCAAGGGAGATAGTAGATTGTGGGTAGACAGAATGCACAGACCTTTCGAGTGGTCCCTGGGGGTGAGAGGGCAGAAGCTGGGCATTACGCAGGGCAGGAGTGGGAAGCCAGAGAGGCCCAGGGAAGCAAGGCCCACAGGAGGCTGTAGGCAGGACTGGGTTGTTTTTAACTGTATGGGGAATGGAGAAGTTTGTGAACTGAGTGATGTCTTTGAAAGGAAAAGCCACTTGAATGTGTGAAGGAGGCTCTTGGGGTATGGGTGTGTGTGTGTATGTGTGTGTATCTGTGTGTGTGTGTGTCACAGCCAACAACGAGGCTCTGCCAGTCACCCAGGCGGAGTTCCCAGGGTTGCAGCCAGGTGGTAGTGGTGGAGTTGGAGCAAAAGGGTCCCCTTCTGAATCTCTGTGGAGGAGAGAGGGCCTGGGGAAGGGCCAGAGACCGGGATGAGGCAGTGAGCAACTAGGACCCACCCCTAAGTTTTTGGCAGTTAACTCGTGTGATGGGAATCTCGGAAGGTCTCACAGCACCAGGCCTCCCAGCAGCCTCAGTAAGTCTCTCTGCTCCTGACCTTGTGTTGCAAATGGAGTGTGGGACCCCTGGCTCTCTGCCACTCCCACGAGCGGGGTGACCTGTTGTTCCTTGTCGTCACACTAGGCAAAGCCATCACCAAGAAGAAGTATATTGGTATCCGGATGATGTCACTCACATCCAGGTGGGTAAACAGGGCACTCACATCTGCCCTGCATTCAAATAAACCTGAACTCCCCCCCCCACCCATAAACTGTACAGTGCTTTCAGGCCTCGAAGCTTCTGCTAGAAATTAAATCGCCCTGGGAGGGAGGAGGGGCCTGTGGCCCTGCCCTCTCTTGACTCTTGTCTTTGTTTGTGCCGCTGGCCATCTGGAGGGTCCCGCCTTCCTGTGTGAGGGCCGGCCTGAACGGCCGAGGGACTGGCTCCCTCCCACTCCCTCACACCTTCCTGGCACCACTTGTTCTGTTGAGATGCACATTCCCGGAGTGCCCCAGTGACCGTTCAGCCCTGGCAGCACCCACTTCTCATTTGCTCTGTAGCCGTGGGCCGTGGCTGCTGGAATGTCGGGGCAGGCCGCACCGACGGCTGCGATGAAGGATGGGCTTGTTTTCCTGAGCTGCTGGAGTCGCTGCTGTGGTTGCCAGGCCCGTGACATACTGCAGTGAGCTAGATGGAAAATGGGGGGTGATATCACAAGTCCTGGTAACCAACCCAGCTGGCATGGCTGAACTGTCACAGGCTGAGTGGATAGAGAACAGAATACACTGACAGATACATTGCTGTGAATTATTCTAGTTATTAACTCGTGTCAAAATATTAAGACACTTTGATACACGTTAGGAATGATGATACTTTGTTTAGTATTCCAGAAGATGGGATGATTGGCCAAGAAGAAAACCTCAGTGGTTGTTTTTGGGGCCAGGAGAGATGGAGGTGTGGGGAAGGAGTACAGCCTCTGGGAGGGGGGGGTGTCCTCCCAGCTCCCGTGCTACCTGGCTGTCACTTCTGAGTGCTCGTGTCTTCTGCTGGATGACCATGACAGTGCCGGTTCTTGGGTCAGCAAGCCGAGGCAGTGACCACAAGCCACAGTACTGTCAGTTGCTTGTTCCATGCCAGGCCCTGGGCTGGGCCTCCGACCTGGACTGCCCCATACGATCCTCCTAACAACCTGTCCTAGAGAGCACTGTTACTGGAGCTGGAGTAACAAAGACACAGAAAGGTCGAGCAAGTGTCCAGGGTAACACAGCTTGCAAATGACTGATAAGAGCTGCAGACCATGACTCCAAGAGGCAGGCAGTTTTAAAGTAGAATCAGAACTCTTGGAGGAATTTTGCACTGGACGTGGGGACAGGAAGGGACCTTCATGGGAGCTAAACATCAGCAGAGGAAAGCAGATATTCAACATTAACATGGCTACGTTTCCTCCTGACCAGCAAAGCCAAGGAGCTGAAAGATCGCCACCGAGACTTTCCAGACGTGCTTTCGGGAGCATATATCATTGAAGTAATTCCTGACACTCCAGCAGAAGCGTGAGTGAGAAGTGTCTTTCCTTTTCCTAAGATGTAGTGGGACAAAGCAGTGTCCTTTTTCTCGGTTCAGATGACTAAGTCCACTCTTGACAAATGTGGTTGGACATCCCTGGTCACTTCTGACCTGCCTGTGCCCAGAGTTCATCCCCAGAAAGGCATTTCCGGCCTTCAGAAGTCTTGTTCTGGGCCAGATGTGGTGGCAGATGCCTGTAATCCTAGTAGCTCCAGAGGACAAGGCAGGAGAGTCACAATGCAAGGCCAGCCTAGGCAATTTAGTGAGGTCCTATCTCAAAATAAAATTTAGAGGGCCGGAGATTTAACTCAGTGGTTCCGGCGCCTGCCTCGCAAGCGCAAGGTC
>PVIC010030220.1:0-22004 GCA_004025085.1 Thryonomys swinderianus
AATCATGTCACCTCTGGAGGCACCAGGAGCTCAAGATGAGGATCCACAGAGTTTACTGAATGGTGGCTCAGGAGGAAGGGAGTAATGATGTGTGACAAGTGGACCCTGTGCTGCTGTAGACAGGTACTCTGGGAAGGACTTTTTGACAAATCTACTTGGAGGAATATAGTCTAATTTCAGATCAAATATCAATTCTTAATGTGTGACTTCAATGACTCAAAACAATTGCTGGAAGTTATAAATAGAAGGAAACACATCATTCTCTGAAAAGCAGAGAACATGGGAAAGTAGCAGAGATCAGCGTCTATACCTACAAGGACATTGTTCTTTTTGGTGGCAGGGGGTCTTGAAGCTGAGAGTCCCGAATGGAGATAAACCCCTCACCATGAGCTGCAGTGCCCAAGAGTGACCCACAGCACATCAGCATCATCAGTGTGCAATGGTGCTGTCTCTCAATCTGTGTGCTCCAGGTTTCCATCACATAGGGGGTTTCAAGGAACTCTGAGTGAACCCTCAGCCTCCTGTGCATGTCCTCAGGTGCACTGACTCCTGTTTCCGGTCTGTACCATGAGATCCTGATTTCCATGCCTGATATTTGGTGCAGGTGAGGCCCAGCAATGTGGGAGGCTCATACTCACTACCTCTTATGGGAAGCTCTGGTGTCCACACTGCAATGACCCATCTTTCAGGTGCAGCGTCAGGGCCTTGGTAGGAATTTCTTCATTCTTTTCAGGTTGCATGATGCCAATGGTCACCTAATCAGACCCACAGACAATTCCCAGTGGCAGCGCCAAGCACTCTGGAGATAGACTGGCTGAGCCACAAAGCTAATTTGTCCTAGAGCCTTAGTAACTACTGTGCTAAGTACTTCTTGTTGTCCATCCCAGATATCAGGATGAGCAGGAACAGGTTCACCCAGGGGCATCAATTGTGAAGTCCAGGCCAAACAGTGGGTCCATTGGCTTTTGAAAATGGTCTGTCTTTTATCAGTCAGATTTATCTTTTATGCAGTATCATTGGGCCTATGTGCTTAGCAGGCTGCGACTATGAGCATGGGAACCTATGTGAAGGAGCTGGTGACCCTCCCATGCCTGACACACAGGGTCAAGCACTGATCCACATGTGAGGTGGGGTGACTCTCTGTGCACCACCTCCTCCTCACCACCTTAAGGTGCAGGACTCTGTTACAACAAGTAACACAAAAGTGTTTCCCTGCATCCAGTTGCTTTGTGATTAGTACAAAATGAGCCTCCCATTGAGTATTTGGGTGAGCTCGCTCCTGAGTGGGATGAGGCTGGGGATGGACAGGTCATCCCCCAATGCCAACCACCATCTCTTTTGTGTTTTCATGGGAGGTATGGCTAGGATGGCTCTTAGGCATCCCTTGTCCCTGCAACTGTCCCCTATATGTTCTGCAAAAGGAAACAAAGGCCATGATCATCCCTTCCAGAGTATCTGGACCCAGTCAGGTTACAGTCTCACATTGCATGATCCATCTCACAAAAGCCTCTCTGCTCTGGGCTCCCTGGAGAATAGCAGGTGAATCAGGGCTTTTGTTGTAGCCCATTGTCAGGAGCTCTCAGGAGTCCTTAAGGAGACTCTGAACTGAGCTAACACTTTTCCTTTCTTCTAAGGACACTGTAGGAGTCACCCTGTCATCCGGACATGAATGGGTGTACAGGGTGGGGAGTAGCAGGGAGCTTGGGTGCAGCCCAGTGACAGGGGAGTTTTCAGGGCAGGATCCTCCTGAGCTTGAGTTTTCCTCTTTCAAGAACTGTGCTGTAACCCTGGAAGTTCCTAAAGTGTGCCCACGTGCAAGAAATATCCTGTTGTTGGGCCGGAGGTTTAGCTCAGTGGTTCCAGCGCCTGCCTCGCAAGTGCAAGGTCCTGAGTTCAATCCCCGGTAACCACATATAATGCTGGGCGTGGAGACACGCCCACCAACAATCAACACCGCATACCACAATGCCGGACGTGGTGGCTCACGCCTGTCATCCCAGCACTCGGGAGGCAGAGACAGGAGGATTGCTGAGTTCGCGGCAGGCTTGCCTGGGCACCATAGCGAGCTCAGGGCCAGCCTGAACTACAAAGCGAGACCCTGTCTCAAAAAAAAAAAAGAAAAAAGAAAAGAAAAGAAATATCCTGTTGGATCTGGTGAGTTTACCTAATTAAAATTGCAACAAGAGCCATATACAGGTGCTTTTAGTGGACTCAATATATCAGTGATAAGGAGGAGCAATTCAGGGAGGAATTTTCTTAACTCAAATGATGTTCCACGGTGGGAGACACACTTCCCTCAGGGGCTTAGTACAGTGTTCCCCTCAGGTGGTAACGTTGACAGCAGGGCTGAATGCATGGCTCAGTGGTGGAGGGTGAGAGAAAATGGCAGATGCTGGGTCTGTGTGGATGAGATCAATGGGTCGTGTTGATGACCGATGAGTACATGTCACAGTTTGTGACTGTGGCTGTGGAGAAAATGAAAAACATCAGCGGAGGCAAGACCTTATTATAGTCACTGAGAGGACTAGGAGGGCTGGGGCTTCAACGCAATAAAGCTTCAGGGAAATAGCAGTGAGCTGAGACCTCTGCAGTTAGGTATTTGAAATGCAAGGACAGGAGAACAAAGATGTAAAAGTAGAGCATTTGAAACATATCACATAGGAACTTTAGTCGGGGGAAAAAGCTAGAATGGGATTGTTTGTTACGTGACACATGCTCTGAACTCTTCATGTACACTGCTGGAACAGGGAACTGCTGCTGAAGTATCTCCCACTTACCATCCCTTTAAACACGTTTGTCCAGAATCTCCCAACATGTATGAAACAAATTTCTATAAAATCTATAACACTGTGTTTTAGAACATGGGGATGAAACTTAAACCTAGTCTACACAAAGTCTTAGATGAGATTCTGCAATCTAGTTGTCAACCTCACCATTCCAGTCCTATCTTGTGTGGTTCAGATCTTGAGCTCTGGACCACACAGTATAGGGTTGGTCTGAGGACAAAGGGGTTTCCTGTGGAGCAGCAGGGACTCAGCAACATAGACAGGTGTTCAGGATCCATCCCAGGACTCCAAGTTGGGATCAAAGGTGTCTATGGTTCTTTCTACGTGTTTGTGTGATGGTCCATTTCTTACAGTTAAAAAGGGGCTTTGCTGGTTCTTGATGAAAGCAGGACGGGGTCAGTGCAGCAGCTCAGCCTCACACACAGTGATGGCCAAGAAGAGGTTTTAGTGTCCAGGAAACTTTGAAACATGAATTTGTTCTGGAGAGCCTCTCCTGTGCAGACTGGATTCTCAGTGGGTTGAATTTCTTCACAAATGAACCAGGAAGGTAACAATGGATACATTTCCTCGATAGGTTCAGGCCATGGACTCCAGGATCGCACTGCTACGTAGCCCATATGTCACTTCCTCCCCCTCTCAGACTGGGTTACGTCTTGAGCTAAGAAGATCACAGGTGGTGAATATGCAAACATACTTTTTCTGCTTTAGTATAAACACATATGTTCATGCCAGAGCATCACACAAACACCAACCTCCTCTGCAGAGTCCCTCAGATCACAGCCTCTCATCATGGATTGGACCTGGAGAATCCTCTTCTTGGTGGCAGCTGTGAAAGGTAAGGGGATTCCCTGTCTCAGGACTGAAGAGGATACCAGGGTCAGAGGATACTATGTGAAACTCCTGCCTCCTCTCCACAGGTGCCCAGGCTGAAGTGCAGCTGGTACAGTCTGGAGCTGAGCTGAGGAAACCTGGAACCTCAGTGAAGATCTCCTGCAAGGCTTCAGGCTACACTTTCACTAATTACTGGATGCACTGGGTGCGACAGAGCCCTGGACAGGGGCTGGAATGGATTGGAGAGATCCACCCTGGCAGAGGAACAAGTAATCATGCCCAGAAATTCCGGGACAGGGTCATTCTCAGCAGAGATCCCTCCTCCAGCACGGCCTACGTGGAGCTGAGAAGTCTGACATCTGAGGACACGGCCGTGTATTACTGTGCGAGACAGACACAGTGCGGTGACCACATCCTGAGAGTGTCAGAAACCCTGAGGGAGAGAGCAGCAGCTGCAATGCAGCTCACATGACTAAGATGATGACACTAAAGACTTCCTGAGAAAACTACTGAATTAATTGAGTTTAAAATCCACGTAAAAATGCATGCATCTTACTTGAGATAATCTTGTAAGTGTCCATCCCAGTTAACCTTGGTGCAAAATACAGCGTGTTAAAAATTAATTCCTCCTAATACAATGGACACAAGCTGCATCAATAAGGTATTTGTGATGACCCATATTTAAAACAGTTGGAGAAGTATCTGGAAGCAAAGTTTTTCAATCATATAACAACCTTCCATTTCTTTTTTTTTTTTAATGACCAGAATATGTGTCAGAATGTCCCGGCCATTGCAGAATTTACTTATAAGGCAGATTTATGTTCATATAAAATTGTTTAAAGCCTAGGGAGATTTCCCATGAATCTCTATACCTGTGGTGTGGAAAACTTGCCCCTTTGTGACTACCCTGCCCTGCAGTCCTTCTAGTTTTTGGTGCTTGGATGCACAGTGTGATCCCATCAATTCTGGCTGTCACAATTGTTGACTCCTAGTGCTGTGTGGTCTATGTGTTTTGGACAAATTATTAAAACATATCTCCACCATGTACCTGATGGGTATCCACATTGTTAAGGTGGTTACCAGGGCCAGGCCAGTTCTAACGATTTAGTGCAGTCTGCACTTGAGTTTCTGACACAGAACTCTAAAGCAGGACACCTATGAGGAGTCCTTTTGGCCATGCTGGCTGTTGAGCACTCCCTGGAGAAAGCTCTGATGTTGTGCACTGCACCAGTGGTAATGGTGATGGCTTACAACTTCATATTTCCAACCTTCTCCAGTTTGCTCAACTGTACCTACAAACAATCTTTATCCATGGGGGAGAGCTAAGGGAGATGAACCTAATGGAATCATTCTCCTGAGATGTATGAGAACACCAGGTTCAGATCAGTTGTGTTAACAACTCAGATTCTTTTGCTCCATTGCTGCCTTCAGTTCCATAAGAAATTCCCAAGAACCTTCACAGTGTAAGAATCATTCTCCACTCCCATCGGCAGGGAGTAAGTGTCCCTTTGACCTTACAATCCTCAGAATTTTATTTTGTCATTGTTTACTCCTTAGCATTTCTGTCACACGGTTTTATAAATATATCTTTTCCTACAAGCCATGTTGAAATTGTCCATGGATTCTTAAATAAGTTTTGAAATACTCATTTTTATTTTGAGTCTTTTTCCAGTCACACGTGTATTTTGAGAGCACATAAGCTGACTCAGCACTCTGTCAGTCACTGCTGTCCATCATTCCTGTAAATCACACATACAGATTCAGTGGGAGGCACTTATTTGGCTTTAGATTCCCGAAACCCTGACTTATCCAACTTTTTGCTGTTGTTGGTGTTGCTACTCTTTCCTGAGTGGACATGTGCAGAGCTTTCCTGTCCCTCCAGGGCTTTTTCTTGTCAGGCCCTCACCTCACTGTGGCATGGACTTACCCTGATTATCACGCCCTTGAATTTCACTAAATATAGCTGCTTATTACTCTGGGGTGTGCGCTAGGAATTTCTTTTATCATCATACACAATATCTGGGTCTATCAAAGGCCCATCCCACTGCAATAAAATCATAAGGAAAACAACCACCATAACTGTGTGTTTCTGTCACAGTGTTTCCCAGGCTTGTGGTTGTGCAAAACACTGAGGGATAAAGTTGCCAACCAAAGAAGAAGGTTAGGAATATTTTATTAAAAATACTTCCCTGATGTTCTGGGGGATTCCCACTGGGTTGTCATGTGGTGTCTCAATGTAGAGTTACTTATAGGTAAAGAAAGGCAAAGGGATTGCTTCATTGGTTAGTGGACCTTTATTCCAGGGCACTCTGTGAAGCGAAAAAGTGAACAATCGGAATTCATGTCTTGCTCCTTTTCATAGTGTTTACTGAGACCTTAGAAGGGAGTAGTTATTTTGCATTTTATTTTCCTCAAAATCATTTGGAAGGTGTGGGTTGCATTGCATGTAACGGAAGAAATGCATTGTAGTTAGAAGTCCTCAAAATGCAAGAGCTGAGGAGGTGGAGTATCTCCCAGTGAGAGGGAGGGTGTCTGTTTTTGTTGCCTGAGGAATGTCCGTCCACTCCTGGTCAAAGTCCTGGTTCATTTTTCTTAAAAATATTTCATTGGTACATTGTATCTATACATCATGAGCATATTCAACTTCAAAACTTGCATCTTTTTATATCAGTTCCCATTAATATGACTCAGTTCCTCCATCTCCAGCCCTTTCCCTAACTATCTGCCTCACTCATATCCTAACAAAGTAAACTATAT
Organism: Thryonomys swinderianus; assembly: GCA_004025085.1. Taxonomy (NCBI): domain Eukaryota; kingdom Metazoa; phylum Chordata; class Mammalia; order Rodentia; family Thryonomyidae; genus Thryonomys; species Thryonomys swinderianus. The sequence continues at coordinate 6,375 of PVIC010030220.1, forward strand.
TTTACATATCAATATAAGAGCTCAGAATATGTGACTTTAACACTAACAGATTTGAAGTGAGGAATAAAGGATTGTAGAAAAATAATGGAATGTTTTAATATGCCAATTCCATGAGGAAGATCACCTGGAGAATACAGATAATAAAATAAGGTTGTTAAACTTCACAATGAGCTGATTCACCTGTACACTGCTGAACAGAATTCTCCAAACACTATCAACAGATGACACATTTTTTGGAAGTACAAGTGGAATATGTTCTAGGTTTCTTTTATTTTGTATCCTTTAAAATTTTTTATGAATTATTTTAAATATTTCTTTGTCATTTCAACTATTAGTTATTATTTAAGTGCTTGTTTTCATTATATAATGACTATATTCCAGTGGGTATTTACACAGGAGGAAAAACCTCTTAACTCTTTTTTGCATCCCTCAACCTCAATCTCTTGATCCTATTCATATTTGAAAGCTATGTACCTATTTACTATCTAATACCTGTCTTTAATTGGCTGTATTTTATAAAATTGAGTTCTCATATTTAAAAAAAATTTGTATTAACACCTGTTTGCAACACATAATGCTTACTCCATATGAGAAAATAGGTGTATATACTTACCAAATCTTGATTCTCTTTATTCCTTTTCCTTCCTCTGTATTTGGTCACAAAGAAAACCTCACACACACTTATGTACATATCTGTGTGTACGAAATGAATTGAAATGATGCCAAGACTTTTCTCCAATTGTAAATGAAATGAAACACAAAACCAATAACAGAACATGATATAAACCAAGTGGAAAAAACACGAAAGGCAAATATGTGGGAAAAGATTTTAAAAACTGCCTTTTTAAAAAATTGAATTCTTTACTGGTACATTTTACATACATCTCACAATCACACATAACATTGGGGAATTCGTACCAGTACATGACACAAGTTAATTCTCATTTTTACCCACATCCCTGTGCACCAACACCTCCCCACTCCCTATATACATGCTATTTTGTTTTCTTTCAGAATCATGTTTTTTCCTTCCCCTCATTACATTCCCACACCAGATTTCCTTTGGAAATTTTCCGTTCTACAGAAACTGTTTTTTTGTTTGTTTGTTTTAGATAGGGTTTCCCTTTGTAGTTTACAATTGCCCTAAGCTCACTATGTAGCCCAGGCAAGCCTTGAACTCAGCAATCCTCCTGCCTCTGCCTCCTGAGTGCTGGGATTACAAGCATGAGCCACCATGCTTGGCAGTGTGGTATGTGGTACTTATTGCTGGTGGGAGTTAGTCACTATGCTTGGTATTGTTGTATGTGGTTACCAGGATGGAACCAGGGACATTGGGCTTGCTAAGCAGGCTCTGGAACCACTGAGCTAAATCTCTGGCCCCAAAACTGTCTGTTTTTTACCTTTGTTGATTAAAGAGGATATAAAAGTTGATCAAATTATAACATCAAAATTAAAATGGAACATTTTCTTTGTTTCTGCACAGTGATTATTGATAATAGGAAATGTCAAAATGAACAAACATACTGTAGTGAAACAGACTTGTGAAGAAACACAAAATTGAAAATGATTTCAATGTTATATATTCTGTACAATTATCATTATAAAGGGATACCAAGCAATGTTTGTTAATTCTGCAATTATCTGTGATTTGTCTAGATCGACTACACTGGATGTGGTTCTCCAGAGAAGCAGAGGCAGACAGGATGCGCAGCTGCAGCACCGGGAAAGAGACGTTTCCTCGGGAATTGGCTCACAGACCCCGGGGGCTGGAAAGTCCCAGCTCTGCGGTGTGAGCTGTGGGAGGGGAGCAGGGAGGTGCAGGTGCAGAGGAATTTGGGGTCTGTTTGCGGGAGAATCCTTCTGACTGGTAACACGGGTGGTTTGATCCGTGCAGCCCTCTCCTGACTATGAGCCTCACACCATGATGGAGGGGAAGCTGCTTTTCTCAGAGTTCACTGACTGAATGTTCGCCACATCATAGAAACCCAGCAAGGTGACACATAATCCTCACCGAGGACCCCCAGGCTGGGCAGCACCACTAACACAGCCCGTCCTCTAACTGCTGAGCACAGCCTGATGTCTGGTACTGCACAATGGTGCAGGCTCAGCATGGGCATGACCATTTCACCAACATCCTGTGGGCCCTCAATAGGAGAGGAGAGGTCTTGATTTTGTCACATGAATACAAAGAATAAAAATGTTTCCACTTTGCATGGAACAAACTACATTACTTCAGAGGTTTACAGCAGCAGTCTATGCCATGCATGTAGTGATTAGAAATGGAGCCAAGATGTCATAGGCACATGTAGTGGCCATGAAATGTGAAGGGAAGACATATACTGTCGCCATCCTGGAGGACACGCTGATCACACAGGGATATGAAATAAGCACTCAGAGGCTTCAAATATAAAATGTGAAGGGGAGTGCCAGTCAGCACCATGAGGCACACCATGAATAACCCTGTGTGTCTGGGCTCCTCTGCGAAGAGCTCTGTCTGGGACGTGTGTGGAGAGACACTGATGAGCCTTTGCTGTTCAGAACCCTGTGACATCTGTCATTCGAGATCAGACAGATCACCTTACTATAGTCACTGAGGGCACCCAGGGGGCTGAGGCTTCGAAGCAATAGACCTTCCAGGAAATAGCGATGAGCTGAGACCTCTGCAGTTATGTGTTTGAAATGCAAGAACAGGAGAACAAGGATGAAAAAGTAGGGCATTTGCAACATACCATATAGGAACTTTATTCAGGGGAAAAAGCTAGAGTGGGAATGTGCATTACATGACACATGCTCTGAACTCTCACTGTGCCCTCCTGGAACAGGGAATTTCTGTCAATGAAGCAACTTCAGCTTCAAATCATTTTAAACACACGTTTGGCCAGAGTCTCTCAACATACATGAAATGAATTTCTGTAAAATCAATAACGTTGTGTTTTTGAACATGGGAATGAAACTTAAACATAATCAAGGCAGAGTCTTAGATGAGACTCTGGAATCAAGTCATCAAATTGAATAGTCCAGTCCTATCATGTGTGGGTCAGATCCAGAGCCCTGGACCACACAACACAAGGTTGGTCTGAGGACCAAGGAATTCAAAACCTTCAGGCTACACTTTCACTGATTACTGGATCGGGTGGGTACAACAGAGCCCTGGACAGGGGCTGGAATGGATTGGGGCGATTGACCCTTGGAGTGGAACCAGTCATCATGCCCAGAAGTTCCAGGACAGGGTCACCCTTAGCAGAGACCCCTCCTCCAGTATGGCCTACATGGAGCTGAGCAGTCTGAGGTCTGATGACATGGCTGTGTATTACTGTGTGAGACACAGTGTGGTAACCACATTCTGAGTGTGTCAGAAATCCTGAGGGAGAGAGCAGCAGCTGCAGTGCAGCTCCCATGACTAAGATGGTGACACTAAAGACTTGCTGACAAAATTACCAAAATAATTGAGTTTAATAATCATATAAAAAGGTATGCACCTTACTTGTAGGAGATACTCTTGTAAGTGTCCATCACAGCTAACATTGGTGCAAAATATAGGTGGTTGAAAATTTTTCTCTCCTAATACAATGGATGGATGTCGTGTCAAGAAGTTATTTGTGATGATGCATATTTCAAAACAGTTGAAATAGTATCTGGTAGCAAAGTTTTTAAATCATATAACAACCTTCCGTTTCTTTCTTTCTTTCTTTCTTTCTTTCTTTCTTTCTTTCTTTCTTTCTTTCTTTCTTTCTTTCTTTCTTTCTTTCTTTTTTTTGAGACAGAGTCTCGCTGTGTAGTTCAGGCTGGCTCTGAGCTCACTATGTAGCCCAGGCAATCCTGGAACTCAGCAATCCTCCTGTCTGTGCCTCCCAAGTGCTGGGATTAAAGGCATGAGCCACCACATCGGGCACTTCTTTTTTTGTGTGTCCCATTGCCCTTACTGTCCTCAGGATTTTATTTGGTCAATGTTTGCTCCGTAGCATTTCTATCACATGGCTGTATAAATACATGTTTTCCTACAAGCTATATTGAAAATTTCTCCTGGATCCCTAAAAAAGTTTTGAAATATTCATTTTTATTTTGAGTATTTTTTCTGAGACACACATGCACTTTGAGAGCATATAAGCTGACTCAACACTCTGTCAGTCATTGTTGTCAATCATTCCTGTAATCACACATAGAGATTCAATGGGAAGCACTTATTTGGCTTTGGATTGTGAAACTCTGACTTATCCATCCGTTTTGCTCTTGTTGCTGTTGCTATTCTTTCCTGAATGGACATGTCCAGAGCTTTTCTATCACTCTGGGGCATTTTTCTGTCAGTTCCCTCACCTCGCTGTGGCATGGACTCACCCTGAGCACCACGCCCTTGGATTTCATTAAATGTAGCTGCTTATTACTCAGGGCTGTGCACTAGGCAGTTCTTTCATTGTCATACACAATATCTTGGTCAATCGTAGGCCCATGACATTGTAATAAATCATAAGAAAAAAACAACCATTACGTGTTTCTCTCACAGGATTGTGGTTGTGCAAAACACTGAAGAATGAAATTGCCAATCCAAGAAGAAAGGAAAATTTTATTAGAAAAACTTCCTTGATGTTCTGGGGGATTCTGACTGGGTTGCTATGTGGAGCCAAAATGTGCAGTTAGATATAGGTAAAGAAAGGCAAAGGAATTGCTTCGCTGTTTATTGGACCTTTATCCCAGGCATCTCTGTGAAGTGAAAAAATGAACAATTGGAATTCATGTTCTGCTATTTGCATAGTGTTTACAGCAAACTAGGATCTTTGGAGGAAGTAGTTATATTGCATTTAATTCCCTCAGAATCATTTGGAGGGTGTAGGTTGTATTCCTCATTACAGAAGAAATTCATTGTAGTTAGATGTCCTCAAAATGCAGGAGTTGATGTATCTCCCAGTAAGAGAAAGGGGCTGTATTTTATCTTACCTGAAGAATGTCCACTCCTTACCAAAGTCCTACTACATTTTGTACCCTTTTTCAAAAAATTGATTTCATTGGTACATTGTATACATGCATTATGATCATGTTCAACTTTAATAAATTGCATCTTCTTATTTCAATGCCCATTCATATGACTCAGTTCCCCCATTTCCAGCCATTCCCCTAGCTACTGGCCTCTCTCATATGCTAACAAAATAAACTATATTTTACATTTTGATATCAGATCCTAAAATATGTGAATTTAACATTAACAGTGTTGAAATGAGGAATAAAGGGTTGTAGAAAAACAATGGAATATTTCCATATGCCATTTCCATGAGCAAGAACACCTGGAGAATAGACAGTAATAAAATAAGGTTGTTAAATTCACCATGAGCTGACTGATCTCTAGAGTGTTGAGCGGAATTCTCCAAACACTATCAACAGAAGACACAGTTTTAGGAGGGACAGTGGAATATGTTCTAGGATGGGCTTTCATTTATTTTGTATTCTTTTTAAAGCTTCTGCACAGCAAACAAACAAACAAAAAAAAAACAAAAAACAAACCAATCAACCAACCAACCAAACAAACAAACAGAAACCCAAAACACTGGCAGAGCAAAAAGGCAAACAACAATATGGGAAAAAATCTTTACCAGTGGTTTCTCAGACCAAGGGCTTCTACCTGGAATATATAAAAAGCTTTTTAAAAATCAATTCCCCCAAATTTAAAGATCTAATTAAAAAAATGGGCACCTGAAATGAACAGACACTTTACAGAGGAAAATGCGAAAGCAGCAAAGAAATATGTGAAGAAATGCTCAACGTCACTGACCATTCGAGAGATGCAGATGAAAACAACTCTGAGATTTCATCTACTCCACACAGAATGGCTGTTATCTTGAAATTAGCCAGAAAATGCTGGTGAGGTTGTGGAGAAAAAGGAATGCTTCTCCACTGTTGGTGGGAATGTAGACTGGTACAACCATTATGGAGATCAGTGTGGAGATTCCTAAGAATCTAGGATTAGAAGTCCAATTTGACCCTGCTATTCCCCTACTGGGGATATACACAAAAGAATTAAAAGTCATATCATAGCAACATATGTTCATCCATGTTTATAGCAGCTCTCTTTTTGATGGCTAAATCTTAGAAACAACCCAAATGCCCATCGACTTTAGACTGGATAAAGAAGATGTGTTTTTAAAAAATAAAATGGAGTATTACTCTGCCATAAAGAATGATGAGATTGAATCATTTATACCCAAATGGATTTACCTTCAGGACTAACATATAAGTAAAACAAATAGGTCACAGAAGTGTAAATATCATATCTTTTCTCTGGTATGAGAAACTGAAGTTGTAAATGTATTCTAGAATGCACGCTGGATTTTGTGAAATAATAAAGATTCAAAGAGAAATGGGGTTTAGGGATAAATAATGAAAGAAAAATTGATGGTAAAAAAGGAAACAAAGCTTAGGTATATGGGGTGGTAAGTGGGTAGAAGGAGAAAAATGAGAATTAATTTGTGTCATATACTGTAACAAATTCTCCATGTGGAATGTATTTGGGTTGTATACATATAAAGTACCAATAAAATGTACCAATTAAATTTATGAATTATTATTTTAAATATTTCTTGTTCATCAATTCAATTATTTGTTGTTATTTATTTGTAGTACTTCTTTTCATTATATAATGATTACATTCCAGTAGGGAATTTATACATGAGAGTAAAATATCTTAACTCTCTTTTGTCATCCCCCAACCTTGGTCTCTAGAACCTATTCACATTTGAAAAAGATGAACTTATTTACTATCTATTATCTGACTTTAATTTGCTGTATTTTATTAATTGGGGTTCTCATATTTTAAAAATTGTATTAATAGCTGTTTGTATTGCCTAATGCTTACTACCATATTAGAAAACAGGTGTATGTCCTTACCAAATCTTGATTCTCTTTATTCCCCTTCCTTCCCTTTCTTCCTCCATGTTTGGTCACAGACAACGTTATGCACTTATGTACATATATGTGTATGTAAAATGGATTGAAATGATACCAAGAATCTTCTGTAATTAATGAAACATAAAACCAATAACAGAACATGATATAACCCAAGTAGAAAAGTCACTAAAGGCAAATGGATGGGAAAAGATTTAAAAACTGCTTATTCTTATCTTTGTTAACTAAAGAGGATATAAAAGATGATCATATTATAAAACATAAATTAAACTGGAACATTTTCTTTGTTCCTGCCAAACAATTATGGATAAACAATAGAAAATGTCAAAATGAATAAAAATACTGTAGTGAAACAGACATGAAGAAACAGAAAATTGAAAATGATTTCAATGTTATGTATTCTGTACAACTAACATTGTAAAGGGATACTAGACAATGTCTGCTAGTTCTGTAATAACCCCCGACTTGTCCAGAGAGGCTGCAGGGGATGTGGTTCTCCAGAGAAGCAGAGACAGACAGGACGCGCAGCTGCAGCGCCGGAAAAGAGACATTTACTCGGGAATCGGCTCACAGGCCCCGGGGGCTGGAAAGTCCCAGCTCTGCAGTGTGGGCTGCGGGAGGGGAGCAGGGAGCTGCAGGCCCAGAGGGAGTCAGGGTCCGTCTGCTGGAGAGTCCCGCTGCCTGGTGACACGGGTGGTGTGATCCTGCAGCCCTCTCCTGACAGATGAGCCTCACACCATGATGGAGGGGAAACTGGTTTCCTCAGAGTTCACTGACTGAATGCTCATTGCACAACTAACACAGCCCATCCTCTTACTGCTGAGCACAGCCCTGCTGTCTGGTATTACAAATGGTTCAGGCTCAGCCTGGACATGGTCATTTCACCAACATCCTGAGGACCCTCAATAGAATAGAGGTCTTGATTTTATCAGATGAATACAAAGAATAAAAATGTTTCCAGTTTGTGGGAAAAAGCTACACTTCTTCAGAGTTTTGTAGCAGCAGTCTGTGCCATGTATGTAGTAAGTAGAAATGGAGGCAAGATTTCATAGGAACATTCTTGGCCCAGCGGTGTAAAGTGAAGACATACACTGTCCCCGTCATGGCAGAGAGGCTGATCACACAGGGATATGAAATAAGCACTTGGAAGCCTCAAATATAAAATGTGAAGGGGAGTGCCAGCCAAAGCATGGGCTACAACATGACCATACCCAAGTATTTGGGCTCCAGTGTGAAGAATTCTGTCTGGGACATGTGCCAAGAGAGACACTGATGACACTTTGCTGTTCTGAACCCTGTGACGTTTGTCTTTCCAGAAGCGACAGATAGGGGAAATTCACAGAGTCTCTGGTAATGGGCTTTGAGTGTTTTGTACTTTATTTTTAAAACATGGCTTATTTAGTTTTGTACTTCTGATTTGCTCTCTACCTGCTCTAAGGTGTTCATTCTCAGGGTGTGTGCTGTCTTACACATGAAGATTTCTCCCAAATTCCAGTATGTTCAGCATATCTCATGTGTATGGATCCTGTCCCAGCTTCCCAAGACCTGGAATTACAGGAGCGCTCCATCCTACACTGTTAGATTTAAGATTTTTAAAATACAAGTTATGTGTGGAGGGAGCCACGAGCATACGACCTGCACAGTGAGCCTCGGACTCTGGAAAGCCGAGTCACTCCAGGTTCAGGTGGATGAAGGCCAGGGAGCTCTCCTGAGGGCGACGTGATGCAGTCTTTGTTCTTGGCTCCTCTGCTAGTTTCTGTTCCTAGATAACTCTGTCTGCAGGCTGTCCCGGTTTCACATGTCCTTGAGGCTAAGATATTTTCTCAGCTCATGGTGCTGTCTCCTCCTGATAGAAGGGTTAACTGTGACTTCAGTCACTTACAAGGGGGTTTCTGCCCACACACATTTGTATCATTGTCCTTATGACTGTTTCACTGCTATAAAAATCTGTTTCCAGCCCAATAAAGTTGCCATTAGCTAACCAAGCTATTGGTCAATCTCATTGTGTCTGCAGTTCGTATCCCAGCTCCCCTCCTCTCAGAAGAAGACTCACATACATGCAGTAACTTGTTTACAAATTTGGAATCCTACATAGATACTTTCATCATAAATAGAGTAAAATTTTGCTTAAATTTATAATATTTGCCTTTTCTGTCTTGGTTGTTGAGACAGGAGCGGACTGTTAGAACACAGAAGCTGGTCAAATGTGAGGTGTCCTCTGATGCAATATCAGTGGCAGGAGGAGCCGCAGCAGGTGTGCAGAGTGGGGGCTGCCTCCCCTCAGCACATGCAGATCCCCGAGATCCTCATACAAAGTCTCCCACATCCTTGGTCTGTGAGGATTTCCTGCATCTCTCTCCTGTCTCCCTCCACGTGTGTGAACTGGAACCTTGGAGGTGATTGTCTCAGTACTGGATTCAGCCGGCAGATTTCAAAACTGGATTCTTTATTAAAACATGAGTCTTCAGGTCCAGGGTTCTGAAAGGAAAGGACAGAGTGCCTCTAGTCCATGAGGAGTCCCAGTAATTGCAGACAGAAGTAGAAAATCCTGCAAAAACAAACAAGCAAACAAAAATCACCTGAGATCGAGTTGAGATGGAAACACACCAATTCCAAGCAACTTCCTCAAGTCAAGACACTGTGGGGACCTAGGGATCAAGGTATAGAGTTGTCTGTGAGGACTGGTGTCAAGGATGAGGCAATGATTTTAGAAAAATGCCATCATGGAGGAGTGGACACATTTTGCACCAGGAATAAAGAAAGGATAGTCATGTTCTTAAGCTTTTTTCTCCAACAAGAGATCCACAGATATATGCTTCTCTGTCTCACTATAAATCCTTCCCTAAAATAGCCAGGTACTAGTAAATGCATCAGTCTATCAGAAACTGTCCAGAACATGAACACTTTAATGTTAAAGAGTCCCACATGTACTGTGCCAAAATCAATAAAATTGTCCGTGTCAATTTTACTTCCTGTGGAAGCATGAACACCAGAGATGATATGGACAAGTATTTCTGGAGTGGCCCTATGTCCAGTGATACCGATTTTGATAAGACACTTTCCCTGAAAAGACTAAATAAAACCCCTGCCCTGTATCCCCTCTTATACCCTCAGGGCCTCCCCCACACAAAGCAGCCCCAGGCTCAGGATGAAAAGCCAACCCTGGCTGAGCAGCCCATCTCCCCTCACAGGAGCTTCCTCAGCATGGAGCTCTTGCTGCTGCTCCTCTGACTGGTGTCCGCTCCCCGCTGTGAGTGTCTCTGGGTTGCAGGGGAGGGACCTGGGCACAGGGTGTCTGGTGTGTGTGACTCATGGTGATGCTTCTTGTCCGCAGGCGTCCTGTCCCAGCTGCAGCTGCAAGAGTCAGGACCTGAGCTGGGGAAGCCTTCAGAGACCTTGTCCCTCACTTGCAAGGTCTCTGGATTCTCTAACCGATTATGGTGTGCACTGGGTCCTTCAGGCTCCAGGGAAGGGACTGGAGTGGATTGGTGCAATATGGAGTGGTGGAGGCACAGATTATAGCTCAGCCCTTCAGTCACGAGTGAGCATCAGCAGCGACACTTCCAAGAGGCAAGTTTCACTATCACGGAGCAGCCTGAGACCTGAAGACACAGCCATTTATTACTGTGCAAGGGACACACAGTGAGGGGGATCAGTGTGAGCCCAGGCACAAACCTCCCTGCAGTGGTGTCAGGACAGCAGGGGGTGCTCAGGACACACTTAGCTCATGCCAGGCCCTGGACCAGGTGCAGCTTTGACCTGCTTTGCTATTAGTTTGTGGTTTTCTCTTCCTTTCCCCAACTTTGCTAAAGTCCCTCGAGAATATTGGTCTCTATAAACTTGTTTCACTTTTTATATTCAGTTTCCTGGGATTAGTTTGTGATTGCAATACAGTTTCCAATCATCTTGGGCAGTTGATACAGGCATATAATACAGCTTGATACTGTTTTTAATGTCCTTCCTCCTCTATTCTGCCTCAATTCCTCCTCCTCTGAATCTCATTTCTCCGTTTTCACTCCTGCTCATATTATTGATCTTATCTCATGTTTGAGACCTACAAAGTTCATATTCATTTAGACTACTAGGTCACATACATGCCATATGCATGTTCTACTATATTTTCTTCCCATCTCCCTTTTCTCTTGGATTCCTTCGTATTTGCAAGACATCTGTCCACTTCTCTCCCCGTTAGCTATAGTTTATTGGGTTTTTTGTTTGTACTTCACCTCTGTATAATGGGAAGTGCTATATAATATTTAAATATTTGTGGCTGATTTATTTCATTCATCATTACTTTTCAAGATTCATCCATTTTCCTACAAATCCTCAGCAACATGCCATGAAGAGATACCATATTGAGTATCTGTTAGTGGATACACAGGCTCCTTCCAGGATGTAGCTATTAGGAGTTGTGCTGCTGTATACATATATAGGCACATAACATGCAGAGTGATGTCCTTAGCTCTTTAGGAGAAGATGCCTGGAAGAATTATAGATGGATCACGTGGAATGTCTAATTCCACACTAACATTGACAGTGGATGTACAAGTTTCATTCCAACCACCAATGTAAGATTGTCCCGCTTTGATTCCAGCCATGACATAATTTGTTATTGTTGCATTTCATTGTGATTGCTGCTCTTTCTGTGCAAGACAAAATGTTGGCATTGTTTAAATTAACATATCTCTAAAGCTAGGAACGTTCAATGTCTTTTCACATATTTTTTGGCTACTTATATTTCTTACTCTGAGAAGTGGTTATGCATTTTACATGCCCATTTCATTTGTCGGGTCTTTTTATAGAGGGAAATGCATTTTTTTTTGAGACAGGGTCTCGCTTTGTAGTTCAGGCTGGCTTTGAGCTCACTGTGTAGCCCTGGCAAACGTGGAACTCAGCAATCCTCCTGTCTCTGCCTCCTGAGTGCTGGGATTACCGGCATGAGCCACCACACCCGGCACTGTGGCATGTGTTATTGATTGCTGGTGGGCGTGAGTCACCACGCCTAGCATTGTATGTGGTTACCATGGATGAAACTCAGGACCTTGTGCTTGTGAGGCAGGTGCTGGAACCACTGAGCAAAATCTCTGGCCCAGGCAATTGAGTCCCTCATATATTCTAAATCTTATTCCTCTGTTGCAGCAATAGCTGGAAAAATTTGCTTTCACTCTGGTAACTGATTTCACTTTTGTGCAAAAGCTTTGGCTTGATGTGACACATTTTGCTGATTCTTGCCATGATTTATTGTACAGTTATTGTCCTTTTGTAAATTGATTTTATTGGTATATTTTGTATACACACTGTGATCACAATAGACACTGAAAATTTGTACCTCTCATGACATGACTTAATTCTCATTTTCCTATCCTCTGCCCACTCTACAAGCTCCCCTCTATACATAAATTTTGTTCCTCTTTTTTTGAGACACATATGAATTGAATCTTTCTCTGATAACCACCTGAAGTAGGGCCAAGAAGTAAAATTTTAAATGATATCACCTACAATTGTTCCTAGTGAAACACTAGCAAATTTTTATTTTCTGATTCAAATATTTTTGCCTGAGGGCTTTAGACCTTCCAGTCCCAGAAGGAGTGATACCTCATAAAGAGAGAAATGCTCAGTTCCTGAGAATGCAGAATTTTATCTGACTCCTGACCAGTTTTGGCTCCTCATGACTTTGAAACAAGTGAAAAGTAGTAAATAATAATAATAATAATAATAAAATTAATAATATTCACGGGCCATTTGGGAACATGTAACCTGAGTGCCAAGGAAATTCAACTGGCATTTTATTTAGGAAGCCAGGAGAGAAATGTCTGGATAAAGGGTACTGTAATATCCTGCAGATTAATTGTAGAACTACAAATGCTCATATTGATAAAAGACCCAGAACAAAATTTTATCAGTGGATATTTGGGTCATCATGCACAAGCAAAAAGATGGAATAGCTAATGAGCTGGTTGAAACAAAACACAACCAATAAAATTTTCTAAACTATATATAATCACATGACCAGAGTTATAGACAAAAGGATGAAATATATTAGGATTATGTCTTTCTTATTGTCAGATAAATATGTTTATCTTTGTATACTTTAGGAAAATGTATATTGTTATACCAAAATGCCAGAGGCTGGATACTTTCAGAAAAAAGCAAATATTTATTTAATTTTAAGTCTCAGAGTTTGACCATCCAAATTCTGGTGTCCACCATGCCTACCTTGCACCATGCCTACCTTGCAAGCACTAAGACCTGAGTTCAATCTCCTATACAGCCAAAAATTCAATTTTGTTGCCAAGAATAATGAAGATTCCATCAAAATACCAAAATCTGTATATATATGCTAGATTTCACATCTTATATAGAACAAAAATCAATTATTAGCCCTAGAACAATTATTATGTCCAGGGCCCTTGCCCACCATGTCCTGAATGACTCACATGAATACCGTTTCTGTATCACTGTGGGATGTTTATGTTTTGAAAACTTGTCCTTCTAGGAATTGCATTACCTTCTTGCAGACATGTTGGTGTCCACAAATGAGGAGGAAGCAGGAACTATCAATTAAGTCAACATCATAAGAAATAACCTAGCCTCTTATTGGAAATACGTACCTATACCCAAAAGAATGTCATAGTGTGGGTCGGAGGGTTAGCTCAGTGGTTCCGGTGCCTGCCTCGCAAGCGCAAGGTCCTGAGTTCGATCCCCAGTAACCACATATAATGCTGGGCATGGAGACATGCCCACTAACAACAATCAACGCCGCATACCACAATGCCGGACATGGTGATTCACGCCTGTAATCCTAGCACTCGAGAGGCAGAGACAGGAGGATAGCTGAGTTCGCGGCAGCTTGCCTGGGCACCATAGTGAGCTCAGGGCCAGCCTGAACTACAACGCGAGACCCTGTCTCAAAAAAAGCAAAAAAAAAAAAGAATGTCATAGTGCTACATAAACAAGTCCAACTACATCACAGTGCTTGAGTCTTTAAAACAGTAAAGGAGTTTCAATGAAGAGACACATTTTATGAAGTCATATATGCTAAGGAACTTGGTCTGATCTGTGACAAACACTGCATCAGATCTATCTTGATAATCTAAAGAACACCTACTGGAGAATTAAAAATGTGTCCTATTGGCACAGTATAAATTAGATGATGGTTATACAGTATTTGGTAAATGAAAAAAATGATACAGGTAGATTGGTAAATGAATAAATGATAGGCAGGTAAATGATAACTACACAGATGTAGAGTTGATTTAAAGATACTATATTTTATTTCTCCTTCCCAGTTTTATGTACTTTGGGCACAAATTGTAGCAACCCTTGTATGTGACAGCTCTGTGCAAACCTGCTTCACCTGAGCTGAATCCGGATGGCCTCACAGGCACCTACAACCTTCTTCAGTGCGGTGAGACCCAGATGTGCACAGGTTGATGTGTCTCTGAGGCACAACGAACATTGGAGTGAAGAAAATTAGTGGCCCTTTTCAGTGCAGCGAAGAGGCTCTGTGAGTGTCACTGTGTGTGTCCACCTCTGTCCTGGAGATCATGAGGGAGGAGCAGGGTCCACAGGGTTTGCACCAGGTGTGAACTCCTGATCACACTGCATCACTCACTTATGCTTTTGTGAGGAATCCCACATTAGTACAATGGAGCGCCTGTTTCATATGTCATTTGAATGTGTAAACGTAAGTTAAAATTATGAATTATAAGTGAATATTATGGCATACCTACATAAAATTCTTACTTTATCTAAATGTTATTATTTTCACCAGATTTGTCCTGTAATCTCACATCTAATCTCTGCATAGAAATTTTACTTCTCTATCCCACAGAGCCCTCTATATAGCAGGAGGCCATGCAAATAAGGTCTCTCTCTGCCGATAAAACCAGCCCAGCCCTGACCCTGCAGCTCTGCAGAGGAGCCCAGTCCTGGATTCCCACCCACTGATCAGGACTCAACCGACGGCTCACCATGGAGCCTGCGCTGAGCTGGCTTTTCCTTCTTGCTGTTGTAAAAGGTGATTCATGAAGAACAAGAGCTACTGGGTGTACACGTGCTAAGGATCGGGATGGACATTGAGGAAGGGAAACAGATTCCTGAGCAGGATGTCTCTGTGTTTGCAGGTGTCCAGGCTGAGGTGCAGTTGGTGGAGTCCGGAGGAGGCTTGGTGCAGCCTGCAGGGTCCCTGAGACTCTCCTGTTCTACCTCTGGATTCACCTTCAGTGATTCCTACATGAGCCGGGTCCGCCAGGCTCCAGGGAAAGGTCTAGAGTGGGTTGGTTTTATTAGAAACAAGGCTAATGGTGGCACAGCAGAATACGGCTCATCTGTGAAAGGCAGATTCACCATCTCCAGGGACGACTCCAAAAGCACAGTGTATCTGCAAATGAACAGCCTAAAAGTCGAGGATACGGCCCTGTACTACTGTGCAAGAGACACAGTGAGGCAATGGGAGTAGGAGTCCAGACAAAAACCTCTTTGTTGCGGTGCTCAGGACCAGCAGGGGGCGCACAGGTTTAGTTTAGTTCAGGATTCCCGCGCTCACAGGCTGTTGTCTCCTTGGGCCTTGCAGTATAACGCGGTGGGAAAAGCAGTGAATGAGACATCACCTCCTAGTGCTGTTTGTGAAGCAAAGAGTGAGAATTAAAGCGCGTAGTCTCCGAATCGCCTCATGGAGATCCCCCATAACCTAAATACTATCCGATGTTTAGCTGACGATTTTTGCTGTGTACGTCT
>PVIC010030221.1:0-22038 GCA_004025085.1 Thryonomys swinderianus
GATTTGTACCAGTATATGCCACAAGTTAATTCTCATTTTTACCCATATCCCTACCCACTCCCCCCTCCTCCCCCCTTATAGATGCTCTTTTATTTTCTTTCTGTATCATATTTATTCCTTCCCCTCATCACATTCCCACACCAAGTTTCCTATAGAAATATTCCACTCTATAAAAGCTGTCCTACTTTCTAGAACTCATAATTTAGTTTCTTTATAGTTTGTTTTCTATTTAGAGTTCTGTTTTATATTTATACTTTGTTTTCTATTTATAATTCTGAGAATTAACTATATCTCCCTTTTTGAAAGGTCTACAGTTATTTAAATACACTATTATGGGTTATGTTTCTTCAAAAATTCATGGTGAAGTCTTAACCATTAATACCTCAAAGCGTGCCTGGGGTCTTTAAAGAGGTGATTAAGTTGAAATGAGATCATGACTGCGGGCTCTGGTCCAATATCACTGATGTCCTTATTACAAAAAACATTTCCAAGCAGGTGTAGCCAATCCCTGCCTTGGTCTCTGTTCAGGCACCGGCTATAGCCAACTAACCCAGCTGGCCTTTGCCACCATCTCAGCTCCTCCTGCCCAGCCTACAGCCCACGCCTCTGAGCTTCCTCCACCCAGACATCACTTGTGGGGGACCCGGATCCACTACTTAGCTCTCTTCAGCTAGGGGTGAGCAAAAGGAATGACAGTCAGTCAAACAGGCAGCAGCCGCAGGGCTCTCACCTTTGTAGGCAAGGAGCCCCAAGCATCTGGCTCATCTTGCCTTTATTCACAGAGGCACAAGCAACCAGAGAAACACAAGACTTACCTGGTTCCCAATATCCATTAGTACATCCTCAGGGAAACAAGTCAATCTCAGCTGTTTGTTTGTTTGTTTGTTTGTCTATTTGTTTAGACAGGGTCTTGCTTTCTAGTTAAGGCTGGCCCGCAGCTCACTATGTAGCCCAGGCAAGCCTCGAACTCAGCAGTCCTCCTGCCTCTGCCTCCCGAGTGCTGGGATTACAGGCATGAGCCACCACGCCCATCTCTCAGCTGTTTTTATATCTCCCTAACACCTGCAATATGCCATCACCCCTGTGTGCAGCCTTTCTCCTTTGTGCTCACAGAGGAGGCCAGTTAGGTCTCAAGTCTCCTCTGCTCTTGCACAAATAAGCATGTACACAGGGAAAGCCAAGTAAAAACAAGCCAAGAAAAGAGACCTCAGGAAAAGACAGCCTTGCCAACACCTTGACCTGGGACTTCCAGCCTCCAGAGCTGTGAGAAAATAAATCAGCCACTTGCTCTATGGTATACTTTGTTACTGGCAGCCTCAGAAAGCAAATGCATATAGTGTTGTATTATAATGAGTTACTCAGTAACTCCCCTTATACTAGTACTAATATTATCATAATTATATATTCATTAAGAAGAGGAACTATAGACCTTGAAACTCCCACATTTTGATTTTATTGTCTCTGGAACTTATCAGAATCCTGAACACTTGGTACAGTCATTTTTGTGCTCCTTGATGGATAAATGTATTAAAATCACCTTAGGAGATACTCCTCGCAGTAACCAATTGCCCCACTGGTTTTAAAATCTCACCTAACAAACAGTGGTTTAAATTTATTCTTCACCTTCCAAGATCTTTATAAATCCCTCTCTTCTTTTTAACAGCACTCTTCAAAGTATTTCCTTTAATTCTTAATTTTTTTTTTTTTTGAGACAGGGTCTCACTTTTGTAGTTCAGGCTGGCATTGAGCTCACTATGTTGCCCAGGCAAGCTTCGAACTCAGCAATCCTCCTGTCTCTGCCTCCCGAGTGCTGGGATTACAGGCGTGAGCCACCACGCCCGGCACTGTGGTATGTGGTATTGATTGCTGGTGGGCGTGAGCCTCCACGCCCAGCATTGTATGTGGTTACTGGGGATCGAACTCAGGACTTTGTGCTTGTGAGGCAGGCACCGGAACCACTGAGCTAACCCTCCGGCCTTTAATTCTTAGATTTTTAGAATTTAAGAGTAAAGACAAAATATTTCATTTAGTGTATGCCTCTTCTTCAAAAGTTATTATTTTTCAGTATATGTCTACTTAACTCAAAGTACTCATAGCAATGACAAAAATTGAGATAATAAAAATACCATGTTATTTGAAATAATTCTAATGTCCTTTTTTATTATTTTGTACATACATTTCCAGAGCCCATGAAGTTCTACCATATTTGTATTTAGACTCTCTCTTTTTAACAGAGAACATATTTTCCAGTAGTAAACAGGCTTTTTATATCTCCAGGCTCATTAATCTCTTGCAGCACACAGATGAGAGAAAACAGAACGCTCCTGTTCTGGGTCTTACTTTGTCATGGTTTCTTGTTGCTAGCAACACAGAAAAGCACTTCTGGCTGCTGCCAGCGCTCCTATTAGTCTAACTAAATATGGATGAATTTTTCTTTGAGTAAAATGTTGTCAATAAATATGCCTGTGTGTTTAATTAGAGTGTGGTTATTAAGTCACTAAAAACTGAATCCAACTGTAACATGAATAATTCAAAACTTAGTTTCCGACCTGCTATAGACGTCCAACTGAATTGAATATTATTCTCAGGCATGGTTTATGTTTAACGTAGTTAAGTAATATTATTCTCAGGCATTGGTTTATGTTTATGCTTATTGAAGTTTTGTGTAATAACCCACAATTATATATAATGAGAACAAGTATTATTGCTTTAACACATTTTTAGGCTTAGTTAAGAAAAACTTCTTAGTTCTTATAAATTTGACAAATAGTAAATACAAAATTAAAAACATTTCAGCAATACAGAAATTTTCAGACTACTTATATTAATTGCATTGTGAACCTCAAAAAGGATGGCAGATTTTCTAACCCTAAATCTTACTTGAAGCAACATATGGCATCTGACAAAAAACAAGGCTTAAAACACATGAGGGTTCCATATTATTTGTAACTTGTAAGGAAGTATTACTGAAATGTGAAATTAGAGCCAGAAGACTGGAATTCTTCTGAACATGGCAAAACTTTAGGCACCATATTTGTGCCTAATTCTTCCTATTTATAAAACAGAGTTAAATTCAGAAGATAATTGCAAAAGTAAATTGATATATTCATGGCAAAACTGCTAAATAAAAATCACTGTATGAATATGAGTTGATATTCCATTTAGAAGATTCCATTTGTGCTTACTTGAGGGTTTATAACACTTCATGTGTTTGATTAGAACCTGTCCTAATCTATCAGTCTCCAAGGCTGTATAATGAAGCACTCTTTTGACCCTTAAGTCCAGGTTCTGGGCTACAACTCTAAGTTTGAAAGTCTCTACTTTTCAAATTCAAAGAAATGCTTCTACAAATATAAGTTCCTGTATTTTGAAACAATACGAAAGATAAATTAAAAACTATTGTCACATACTATAAAAGACACAGAACCAGCAAAAAACTGGATATATCTGAATATGGGCATCTGTGCATGTGTGTCTGTATATATATGCACCCATTCTTATACATGCACTTTTTAAAACTTTTTCTTTTTTGTCCTAATAAAACAATTATATATATAAAAGATAAGCATTTCTATAAAATAGAAACAAATGTAATTGCATATCAAATTGTTGACAAAACCACACAAAAGATAATGTCAGTATATGACACACCTTAATTCTCATTTTTTCCCATTCCCCTTCCCATCCTACAATTCCCCACCCCCTCTATACATATGCTGTTTCCTGTTTTTATTGGTATGTTTTACATACACCTCATGATCACACTAAATATTGGGAATTTGTACCAGTACATGGCACTAGTCAATTCTCATTTTTACCCATATCCCTACCCACCCTACAAACCCCACTGCTATATACATATGCTTTCTTTTTAAAACTTATTTGTTCTTTCCCCTCATTACTTTCCCCTACCACTTTCCCTTTGAATATTTCCTATGTTACAAAATCTATCATACATTCTAGAACTCATTTACATCTACTGGTTCTCATACCAGAGGAAAGATGTGGTATTTCCATATCTGTGACCTATTTATTTCACTTATTAGTGTGTCTTCAAGGTGTGTCCATTTGAGTATAAATGACTCAAACTTATCGTTCCCAGACCATGCCAGAGCTGCACGAGACAGATCAGGCAAGCGGTGCGCAGGGGAGCTGACTGGGAACCTAGGCAACAAGGGAGTCCTGAGCCATTACTGGGCCTAGGGCTGCGGCCTGCCTGCAGGCACCCAGACCACAGCAGTTTTCTTTTTGAACATCATATTTTTTCTTTCCCTTCATTACTTACCCCTACCCTTTTCCCTTTGAATATTTTCTATTTCACAAGATCTATCATACATTCTAGGATGCATTTACATTTCAAGTGTCATTACTTGCAATATTTCTTACTATTGCTAGTAAGATAGTTCTAAGGATGAAAATTACCACAAAGAAAACACAAACTGCCTTCAATAATATTTTTGTTATTAATAATACTTGTACTATGATTTTTAAATTATTTGTAGTGGATGATAAATAATTATGTACATGTAATTAAAGAATAAAAATTTTAATATAAGAAAATTCAGATCCAAAAAGAACAAAATAAAAATTATATAGGTATAATATTTTTAGATCCATGTATTAACACATTATAATTCTTTTTTTTTTTTTTTGGAGACAGGGTCTCGCTTTGTAGTTCAGGCTGGCCCTGAGCTCACTATGGTGCCCAGGCAAGCCTTGAACTCAGCAATCCTCCTGTCTCTGCCTCCCGAGTGCTGGGATCACAGGCATGAGCCACCACGTCCAGCATTGTAGTATGCGGTGTTGATCGTTGGTGGGTGTGAGTCTCCACGCCCAGCATTATAGGTGGTTACCAGAGATCGAACTCAGGTCCTTGCGCTTGCGAGGCAGGCGCCAGAACCACTGAGCTAACCCTCTGGCCCCACACATTATAATTCTTTATTTAAATACAAATGACAGCACAAGGACATTGTGTTTTCCTTTTTCTAGAAAACACATTTCACTTGAATTTCTCTTTTAAAAAATACACACTACATAAATATCTCTCCTCTCCAAATTCTAAAATCAGAGTCAAACCCACCAGGCCAGGACCACTTCTCTGGCTCAGCTTCTGGCCGCTGAAATTCTTTTCCCTTGGTAAAAATGACTGTTTCCATATAATGGTGAAAATTATGTTGAATAAATCTGGAACACCTTATTGTACTAAAAGCAAGAAAACTATCAATAATTATAGTCATGCCAAAAAGAGAAACTATCAGAATAATTCCCCTGGCTAAACTCTTGCATATTAATAAATAGAAAAGCCTGAACTAGACAATATATGAAAACATGAATTAGCAATGATATAATGATATAATGACAGCAGTGATCCAAATGCCCACTGGTCACCTTTGATCATCACTAAAAGATCCAAATTAATTTTATATGTTATTTATTCTTTTTGCTGTCATGCTGTCTGGGTAAGGTAATTATGAATTTAAAAGCCTGTTATCTCAGCTAGAGAGGATTGAGAAATCCACTAAACACTCTCCAACAGTGATGGCAAAGCTCTCAGAGTCTTTGAGGCCAACAGCCTGCTGCTGGGGGTGCAGGTCCCCCACCACTGCCCACCACTAGGGGAGAAGCTGAGGCTGCTGAGGTCGCATCACAGACTGGCTCCTCCCTCTGTAAATCCAGCGTCCTTCCCTTCCTGAAGGCATTTGGTAAATGTGCCGGAAGACACTTCTAGGAGAGTTCCCTCCTCAAGAAATCCTCAGGTTACAAGCAGTGATTGTCACATGTCGCAGTTCAAAACGCAAATATTAAAATAGGGTTTAAAACTGAGTCATCTGCTTCCGAGCTGATAGTGAGGATCTCATTGCTGATGGCAGGTGGATCGCAGAGATTCTGGTAAAAGTTAGTGGTGCAAATTGTAAATTTCCACCAGATTGGTGGAGGGAAGGGAAATGCATTAGCTGTTGTTCTGTCAGGTATCTGAGAAACATGACGAAAATTTAAAGGGCCACAACTGACAACATTGAGAAAGAAAAAAAAGTGAGGGGTGAATCTGCAGTTAAAACCAAAGGGTAGGACTGGAGATTTAGCTCACTGGTTCCGGTGCCTGCCTCGCAAGTGCAAGGTCCTGAGTTCGATCCCAAAAACCACATACAATGCTGGGCATGGTGACTCACGCCCACCAGCAATCAATATCACATACCACAGTGCCAGGTGTGGTGGCTCATGCCTGTAATCCCAGCACTCAGGAGGCAGAGACAGGAGGATTACTGAATTCAAGACTTGCCTGGGCTACATAGTGAGCTCAGGGCCAGTCTGAACTACAAAGTGAGACCCTGTCTCAAAAAACAAACAAACAAACAAACAAAAAACCAAAGGGTAAATGTCACAGGCCTCGTTGGAGAAAGATGGTATGCATATAGATAGTGATGATATGGCCTAAAAAGTCTAAATTATTTTTCAAAAAGGATTAAACTTCCAATCAAAGAAAGTCTACAACACAAATGCCAGATTTCTTTTTGGGAAAGAATATGATCCTGACACATAGGTTAGAAACATCTAGGTTTATGTGCCTGAAAAATCTTGAACTTTCAAAACACATTGATCCCAGGAACAGTTCCTAAAAAATTTCCTGCACATAAATCTTCATCTCACTATGCAATTCTTAGAGCAATCAATCTGCATTGATCACCAAATGCTACTAAAATGAACATCACTTTCTTCATGGAAAACTTCCAGCAAATAAATGCAACAAGATTACAGAATCAGCACATCAGTACTGGAATCCCATGATGAAATGACAGACTTCTTTGCACCACCAACACTGTGATTGACAACTAACATCAATGGAGAACATTTCTCCAAACATGAAACACAGTAATTCATTTACTAATAATTAAAAGTGGAACAAATTAATATGGTATTTTCCCGCCATGACAGATGTTCTATCTAGCAGTAGTTCTGAAGTATTTTTTCCAACAGTTGATTTGGAATGTGGGAGTTAAAGGAACAAGTGAATATAGTTGGCCATATCCAGATATGGAAATTGTATAGTGACAAATGAGTCAGTATCCTGACTAAGAATAAGAATGATAAAGTACTAATGAATGACAAATATCGAGTTGGGTGATGGGTATGCAGCGTCTGTTATGACATTATTTCAACTGCAGTGTAGTGTTCAAATGTTTCTTCCCCGGTAACACCAAGTCAATAGATACAGTTAAGAACTCACAAAGTATTTAAGAATGTTGGTAATCTGTAAACTGCTAATTACATGACAAATATTGTAAAATATAAATTATATTCATTATAATAGTCAACGTTGAATCTTTACAACATAATGAATATATAACAAATTTAATGTATTCTCATTAATTTTTAGTAAAAACATTTCAGTTTGATCACTGTGATAGTTTTACCCTTGATTTCAACTTGATTTTCTTGGGAAAGTTCTAAGAGGTTAGTAAAGCACATTTGCAAGTGTGTCTGGCCAGGTCATGGGGCATAACTTTGGGGATGATGTCTGGCCCCCTGGACTCATGTTTTATATCTCCACCCACTCTCTGCTGCCTGGCTTCCATGAACTGTGCTCCCTGTGCTGATTCTGCCCGGGACCTAGGTGACTACAGACTGAAACCTCTGAAACTGTGACCAAAATAAACCTTTAAATTAACCTTAATTAAACCTTTAAATTAACCCCTGAAGTTATGTATGTCAAGTACTTTTGATAGAGGAGGGAGGACATGACAAAGCTGGCTGGGATAATAAGTGGAACTTGTGAGTTACAGGATTCCAGACAGCACCAAATAATTCCCAGGACCCATAGGTAGAACCTCTCATGGGTTCTCGAGAGATGTGGACTGCTCATAAAGACGCAGATGCCCTGAGCATCCTGTAGCGTGAGTCTCCGTGACCACCCATACCATGTCTCCCAGATGCAGGGTGTACCTTTATTTTTGCTCTTCTCAACTTGTTCTTGTTTATTTCTCTTTACATTTCATATTTTCTTTAATATTTTGTGTCATATTGTAGTGTTGTAATAATTTTATATGAATATTTTATATGAATATTACTGTGATACTATTTTTTTTTGAGACAGGGTCTCGCTTTGTGGTTCAGGCTGGCCCTGAGCTCACTATGTAGCTCAGGCAAGCCTTGAACTCAGCAACCCTCCTATCTCTGCCTCCCGAGTTACTGTGATACTTTTAATTCTTTTGTTTATAGACCTAGCAGGAAAATAGCAAGGTCAAATGGGACCTCTAATCCTACATTTTTGAGGAATCTCCACAGAGTTGCACTACTCTACACTCCCACCAACAGTATAGAAAGGTTTCTTTCTCCCTGCTATCATGAAATCAACCAACAACAAATGCTGGTGAGGCTGTGGGGAGGAAGGAACCTTCTCCCGTGTTGGTGGGAGGGAAGACTGATGCAGTAGCTCTTACTTGAGTTTCCTGTGTATTTCAGGTTTGCCAGGCCCCATGATTACACAGCACTTCTATTGCTTTGATTCCTCTGGAGGAGCCTGGTTAACACAATCATACACTGGAAATAAATTTCAACACAAAAGGAACAAAATATTACCTGTCTAATATGTATAAACCTCAGAAATACTGTACTGAGGGAAAAAAAAGCCATACACAAAAGAATACATACTATATCATTTCATTTATTTGAAGTCCAATGTCAGACTGGTCTATGATAACAGAAGTAAGACAGATCCATATCTGTCTTTCTTTCTAAGTAACTGATACCATTAAAAGACAGTATAAAATTCCATATCCCTCAAATGTGAACTATGTCTACAACCTATATTTATTTCAAATATGGATTTTTTAAAAATTAAGTTTCTGACTCTTCATAGGTAAATATTTATTACTGATTTACCATTAATTCTTGGCCTCTGACAAATCTCTGCATTCATTTCAGCATTCAGAGAACTGTCCAACCATTAGGGGGAACTCTTAGGTCACACGAACAATATGAGATGACTCCTAAATTTATAACTTTGAGCTGGTGACCTATTCAATCCTGATCAGCTTCTAGAAGAGAAACAGGTAAACTGCTTTGGGATGAGAATTATACTTACTCTCTTCAGTATTTTAGATATACCTTTAAATTCAAACATATAAATGAAATCTGGGTGCTATCATGTATTATATTTTGAAGCAAAACATTTATTGGTACATATTAGATATATATAATGATAACATCCATCATAATGACTTTGTATGTATACATGATATATCTTGTTTCTTTTTTAATAACCCAATTAATATCCATTTCTTACTTGGATTATGAATTCCTCACAAGATCATGTGTCTCTAAAAGGACTTAAGGATATATGGAAGATATATGGAAATTTTTATATACAGAGAGATTATATATATATATATAAATATATGGAAATATGTTAACTCCATCTTCTCCAGAGATATCCCATCTTATACTATTAGATAAACCTATCAGTTTTGCCTCAACTTAGAAAAATTTAATTTGGTATGATGTTTTCCTAGGAAAAGGGATAGTATGTATTTTAAAATAAAACATTTTTAAATAATTATGTAGAGTACAAGAGATGAGATGGAAAATAAGGAAGAAGAAAAGACAACAAAGGAAGAGCAAACAAAGAAAAGGTGAAGATCTAGACATGTAGGTACACACAAGTTGGAATTAAAAGAAAAGATGTCAGCTTTAGCCTCCAAATTCTTAGGTATTTATTTATTTTTCTGAACAAGTTAAAAGATCACAACAAATTTTGATCATCTCATTGATTATACATATCACAAATTGCCTCAAAGATTTCTACTTTGAGTTTCTAAATAAAGACAAAAACTATCTATTTTTAACAGGTAACATATTATCTTCAACCCAATGGTGGCCATTCTATTGTAAAAAGTAAATTCCAATGACCGAAATACTTATAATAATCACATATGTGTATATATATATATGTATATATATATACATATATATATACACACATATACATACAGATAGGATCTATATTCATTCTTTGGCATGAAACTGAGTGGTATTGATTTTCAAAGGATTTAGTGCAAGAAGAGTATGTTAGAATTCTTTTTCCCTAGGATCAATCAGTTGCTCCAACTACAACAAAAATATTTGATCTTGAGTTGTGATGACTCTGTAATAAAAGAAACAAAGCTCATGTATATAGGAGACAAGGGTTGTAGGGTGAGCAGGGGAATGGGAAAAAATGAGAATTAAGTTCTGTCACATACTGGTACGAATTTTCAATGTCGATTGTGATCACAATGTGAATATAAAATGTAACAGTAAAATCAACTAAAAACCTCTATAGCAGGAGAACTAGCAGAAGAAATCAACAAATGGGACCTCATCTTATTAAGAAGCTTCTGCACAGCAAAAGAAACCACCAGGAGAATAAAAAGACAACCAACAATGTGGGAAAATTTTTTTACCAGTAATTCCTCAGGCAAAGGGCTACTATCAAGAATATATAAAGAGCTTTAAAAAAAATCAGCCCCGAATTTAAAGAACCAATTCAAAAATGGGCATCTGAAATGAACAGATACTTTTCAGATAAAGATGTAAAAGCAGCTAAGAAGCATATGAAGAAATGCTCAATATCACTGGTCATTCGGGAGATGCAGATGAAAACAGCACAGATTTCTTCTCACTCCACAAATAATAGCTGCTGTTTTGAAATTATCCAGCAACAAATACTGGCAAGACTGTGAGGAAAAAAGGAACCCTTCACCACTGTTGGTGGGAGTATATACTGGTACAACCACTATGGAGATCAGTGTGGAGATTTCTCTAAAAAACTAGGTCCCTTTTGACCCTGCTATTACCCTGCCAGGGATCTACACAGAAGAACTACAAGATTTATATCACAACAACATATGTGCACCCATGTTTATAGCAGCTCAATTCATGATAGACAATCTTAGAAACAACCCAAATGCCTATCAACTCTAGACTGGATAAAGAGGATGTGCTTTTTCATAGAATAGAATATTTCCATGCCATAAAAATGGTAATTTGTAGTCATTTATAGTCAAATAGGCATACCTTAAGGACATACTCATAAATGAAATAAATAGGTCACAGATGTATAAATATTGTACCTTTGTACCTTTTCTCTGGTAAGAGAAATTGAAGATGTAAATGAATTTTAGAATGCATGATAGATTTTGTGAAGTAGTAAATATTCAAAGGGAAATGGGGTTTAGGGTTAGTAATGAGGGGAAAGAAAAAATGTGATGGTTAAAAAAGGAAACAAAGCATATATATATAATATATATATTATATATAAATATATTATATATAATATATAATATATATATATATATATAAACACACACATAGGGGTGGGTGGTTGTAGGGTAGGTAGGCGAAGTGGAAAAATGAGAATTAAGTCATGTCATATACTGGTACAAATTCTCAAAGTCTGAAAGTCAAAATAATTAAAAAAGGCATAAAAGTATATTTCATTGCCTATATCATTTACATAACACTGCTAGCAATCTATGAAACTTTTCAAGATCAGATAAATAATATGTTTAGAAAAATTAAGCATTCAAAGTAAAAGTGGGAAATGAAAATAAATGGACCAGCTAAGAACAGATCTGAAACCTTTAAAACAAAAAGAAAGAAAAGAAAAATACAGTCTTGATTCAAACACAAACAAGATACTGCAATGACAGTAAGTATTCTCATTATTTCTAAGAAAAACTTTGGCATTACAAAACACCTATCAAATATTTAATTGCCTTACCTGTCACAGCACTAAAACTTTAAACATAACTGTATCTATAACTAGAATTAACTGATATTATGCAGAAACAGGAAATAAAATATATAAAAATATTTGATATACCATGTTAAAAAAATACTATGTACAAGCATAATCAGGAAAAGGTTCTGGAGATGATGTGGAGGGCTGTAATTTTAAATTAGATAGCCAGGGAAAAGCATACAGAAAATGTTCACTTCCAGGAAGATATGCAAGTTGCATGCCTTATCTCCTATAAGTCCTGTGCTAAGTCGTACTTATTGTCTCATTTCCTATAGGAAACAAACTGAGCCCTACTGGCTAAGACTAAGTAACTTCTCCAAAAGCCATAGCTTGGATTTCATATAATCTAACTTTGATAACAGCCCAAACTCTAAACTAACATTCTGATTCCTCATACAACTACAAGGGTAGAGAGGACATTTTAAATGGACAAATTCATGCAAGAGAAGGTTAGGAAGTCACAGAATTGCTATGTGTGACAGAATGGCTGGTCTGGAGCTGACAGTTCAGAAAAGAGGAAGAGAAAAAGGGGAAGCCAGGAAGTATAAGAAATTAGGGGAAGTTCTTGAAAAACAGGCTTCAGTTATATTTCATAGAGATTGGGGATTGAAGATGACAGTAGGAGAAAATGTAGTTCGAGATTATTCTGGCCACTGGGTACAAGATGAGTTAGAGGCAAAGGAGATCTGGCAAATAAAGCACCGAAACAAACATGTTCATTCATACATGAGAATTAGAGCTGATAATTCTCCAGTTAAAAGGAAAACATCAATCTCAACAATATTGCCCAAAAGAATTTTTTTCTCCTAGATCTAGTGCAGAATTAGATGAGGTATTTATTAAAAATATAGAATTAGAATTTAGTCCATGTCCACAATTGTGTGAATTTGAATAGGTTTTTTATTTTGAAGTTTTCTTCATTGATAAAGTTGTATTTGATTAAATTTAATTTTTCTTCATTCTCTTATACTATAATTATGGTTTGTTTTAAAATTCAGTTTAAAACAATGTGAGAGCCTTTGGCATTTATTTGTTTTGAGGCATGAAGATTAACTATTATCTGCAGTATGTGATATTATTTGGAAAAATTTCCTCAACAGATTTTCTGAATAAAGTCAGGAAATTATCAAACAAAAAAATGAATGAAGTCCAGTCTTATGCCATGCCTTAAAAAGATTGGCTACAAAATAGAAAATATTAGAATTGGCCCTTATCTGTCCAATTTCTCAATCAGACTTATGCCAGTCTGGTTTCTAGACTATCAGCATGTGGGTCATAAGGGCCGTGGTGGACACATCAATCTAAGATGCTGCTCTGCATTTCCTGAATCACATTCAAACAAACCTAGCATGATTCCTAAAACAGAATCTTGAGAACTGCTCTAAACTATCCTCAAATGAGCTTTATTTTTTTCATTGTTACTGAAAAGGACATGCTAAACATAATAACATTATTTTCTTGATATTTAGAACCTCATAGATCACTAAGTAACATATATAATCAATGTATTAAATATAATAATGTTATAGACACACGTGCTCACACATATATACATGTGTATCTGTACATAGGTATAAATCATCCCAAACTGGAAGTCACCGCATAGTGTTAAGTAGAAAAGCAATACCTAAGATAGCTGCATTATTCCACATCCTCCTGAATATTCTAAAATACTCACTAAGAAAGCCTCCAAAAAGCTAAAGAAAGAAGCAGCCAGATTAAGAAGGCTTTGATCCTTATCATTCTCTAAAAATACAAAGTAAAGTAAGACAAACAAAATTAGTTTACTTGCTTGATTTTTTTAACCAAGAAAGATGACCACTTTTAATGACTTTGTCTGTCAGCTCATTCTGTATCTTGCTATTTCACAGTGATAAAGTAAAAATAGCAAGACATGAGGAACTGACAGACATTGGTTCAAAAGCCTAGTCTGCTGTATAACTTCAGGTATTTTTCATAATGTTCCTAAAACTTGGTTCCCTTATCACAATCCTCAGGTTCCACAGTTGAGAAATAAGACCCTATGACAATAAAAATGTGTTTAGCACAAATGAAGTACTCAACAAATGCGTGTTCCCTTCTTCCATCTCTAATTTTTCAATATTACTTCTGGACTCCTTTCCTAAATCTTATAACTAACATAGGAAACAAGCCACCCTCCATCCTGTCTGTGATATAATACATTGAGGGCACACTACCTTGGGGAAGTGCATAGTTTAAGTAGATTTCTCGTTTCTCACAGAAACACCTGTAGGGAAAAGGAGAAACCACTTCCCAAAGCTGGGTCTTTTCTCATTTCCATAGTTACAGAAGAAGGTTCATATTTCTCAGAGAGCCACAATGTAGGAGAGTAGATCTCCACTGATCACAGGGTTTCAATGAAAAGAGAAAAGGAAGGAAGGAATGAAAGAAGGAAGGGAGGGAGGGAACAGGGAAGTTATGGTGTTAGTAAGGGAGGGAGTTAGGCAGAGAGGGAGGGATAGTTATCTCCAATTTAGTTTTAAATTACATGAAATAGAAAACAGAATCATATGCATTGATCCCTAGAAATTATTCCATAGACACCTAACTGTTGTCAAATAGATGCTTTTCTAGTTTAAAATTATCTTAAGTTATAGAAAAAATAAAACCTTGTTTTCTTGATATTATTTGGACAAAATGAATAGAATCAGAAAATAAAAGCAAGAAGCCTCTTTAAACTGAATCTCCTCTAAGCACTCTGCTTGTGGAGGCGAGCCAGTGCTTGACTGCTCTTTGTAACACCACCGCTTTCCTACTGTGCAGCTGGGCAGGCAGATTGACACTGGGCAGGCAGATTCAGGCCCTTCTAGTAAGGAAGGGGGATCCCACTGATAATACCAAACCGATCTAAGTCACTGTCTTCTCTGCCTGATCCTTTCCATCTCATTTCATCCCAGAACCTATAACTGGTTTAAATTGATTTGTTATCATTAAAAAGCAAACTTAGAATATTTTTCTTAATTACTAATAGTGAACACACTTTGGCAACCTGCTTACAAAGGCAGAGTAAAACATAGGCTTCATGATCTGAGAAAGTATTCAGAGTGATGAGGTTTGGTAGTGCTGTGTAAGTTAACAATATTTGTCAATAGCTTGGGTTTTAGCACTTACAGATATTTATTTTTTCCTTCTTTAGGATTCACAAAGACATTCCTAGTTTCTAAAAAGAGTTTATTGTCCTAACTTGTGCGAACACTTTAGAAACCAAAAGATTTATTAAATTGCCCTTTCTAATACATTTACTAAGTCTATGCCAAGATTAACATTAGATTGTTTTGATAATTTGAGCTGATACACATAATAGGCTAGGTTGATTCTTGTTAGTGAATGTGAAATAGCTTTTCTATTATTTGAATTAACTAAATAACGATCAACTCAATGATTTTTTTTTTTTAGAACCAGGGATTGAACTCTGGCCCTTATGCTTCCAAGGTACGTGCAGTACCATTTGAGCTAAATCTCCACATCAAATTTTTCTTTTTTAAAAACACTAAGGAGTCTTTCAAATTGCTTCTCTGCCTTTTGGCTAAGATCAAGTGTAAGGAGTCTTTCAAAACCACCAGTTTTTATATTCTATAGTAAAGGAATAGTGAGGAAATATGCATTCAACAGTCTGAGAACATCCATGCAAGATGTGCAGTCTGCACTTAGTGAAGGAATCATAGAAGAAAAGGGATCTCTTCTTCATCCTACTTTATCTTCTTGCTTATTTTCATTGTAAATTGCATAAAAGGTAAGCCCAGATAAGGCTGTTCTATCATATTCCCCTTTACACTTTTGAAACTCAGGGATCATCATGAATTTGTTGGTTGTAGGACTATTAACTTCATCTCCCAGACATGTTCTCTCTCTCTCTCTCTCTTTCTCTCTCTCTCTCTAATTTCTTTCTTTAAACATTTATCCAATAAGACATTCTGTGAGTAACTACAATCTTCCAAGCCCCATGCTGGACATGATGAAGAAATAAATAACAAAGAGTCTCTTCCTTCAAATATTTCTAGTTTCAGATTAAGATTTGGACATATAATCAAACTCCTTTTGATAATAGGTAATAGTTACCTTTAAAGAGCTGTTTGCCTTTAAAGTGGCATTTGCTTCACTTAAAACCCACCACATCTCACACTGCCACAAAAGATCTCAGATGCTTAAAAAAGCTGCAACTGTTAGTAATGAGTAACACAGTGGCTAGACATGGTGTCTGAGAACGGATATAGGTGGTTTTGGCAGGACTGTGTGGTTATGTGGGACACGCATGTTGAACAGTTTGCAGATACTTGACCCAAAACTTCCTCTGCAACATAAAGATGTAAATGAGCTTTAGGTGGAAATCTTTGCTTCCGGAATAAGATGATTGACGAACTAGTGAAGCTCTGAATTACTCATCTCAGCAATACCTTGATTTTCTTGAGACAACATTTAAATATGTACAAAATATAGCAAAGGAACATAGGTCAGCTACATAAATTAAAACATTTCTGTGTACTACCTTGGGGATCCTATTTGTTAAAATTTAAAACAGTAGCTGGGTGTGGTGGCTCATGCCTGTAATCCCAGCACTTGGGAGGCAGAGACAGGAGGATTGCTGAGTTCGAAGCTTGCCTAGGCTACATAGTGAGCTCTGAGCCAGCCCGAACTACAAAGCGAGACCCTGTCTAAAAAAAAAAAAATTTAAAACAGTAATTTGAAAGATGCTGCATGAAAATGAAGACAATCTTTCAGAATCAAAGATCTAATTTACAACTAGAGGGCAAATGATACAGCAATTTTAATTTAAATTAAATTCTAAAATGACTCTAGATGGAATTATATTCTAAATACTACCAGTACTTGCATAGCACTGTCTTACATGCTATGGAGACAAAAAGATAAAGAAAACATGCCTTAATACTCAGATAATTTTTAATCTAATTGAGGAAGTAACCTTTTGACATGAAAAAAAGAAACAGCAAAGCCGGTGACACATTACCCAGTGACTTGTGCTGATAATCGTTTACGTGTGCAACGAGATAAGTCACTACAAGGTAATGCAATCCAGACAGAAATTGGACTTGAATGTGAGCCTTGGAAAAAAATAAAAGAGAATAGGGGATGTATATGAGAGAAAAAAGAGGGGACAAAGATATAGTGTGGAAAAGCTATAAGTCTTTCAGGAAACAAGATCATACTCATTTGGCTCTAGCAGAATATCCTGGGAATAGATTAAGGTGCAGTGTTGGAAATGATGGTTGAAATAACGCTAGCAAGACCATGAATGTAAAGGCCAAGAGTTCAGACTTCTCCTTAGTGGAGACACTGGGTATTTTCATCAGCAGAGTGTTACGGGAAAGTGGAGACTGCACACATGCAAAAGACTATGACTCTGAATTAGGACAAGGAACATCTACTAGGCTATTGTCTTAGTATTTCTTTAATGAAATATATTATTTAAATATATATATTTAAATATATATTATTTAAATAGGTTATTTGATATTTATTTAAGGCTGGCTAAAACTAACCTTCATTCATATAGAATATATTCTACTTCATGTTAAAACACATTTATGATCTCTGCTAACTATAACATTTTCTCTCATATGAAACTATTTGGTTTTCAAATTAAAAATTGTTTCTCAACCTTCAGAAGTCATGTTTTCCTTCTAACTTCCCTGTGATTTCCTATAGTGTTCAAATTCTTGGCATGGGCTTGAAAATGTGCATAAAATGCACTTCCCCTAGTAAACATTTGTCTTCCACACCTCTCATTTTCAGACTCTAATGCACTAAATTCCCAGTCTACTCATGGTGTGAGAGTGGCACCCAGCTTTCTAGCTGCAGGTTCATAGTGTAGCCTTTTGTGCACCAGACAATTTCCATGTATTGCCACTGAATACTAACTAACCCTCAACTGATGTGGGTCAAGGTCAATGAGGATGCATCTGTTTAATTTTTATTTTTTGATAGTGCTCTCTTTTGGCTATAGCAAGACAAATTTGCCAATTTTAAAAAGATATAGTTGGAATCTAAGGGACCTTCTATTTTATTTTGATTTATTATGTTGATATTGTGAAGACACAGAAGTAAGTAACCCACATAGCTACTTGGCTAACTCATCTCTTAACCTAGATATGACTAGGGCCAAACTTTGCTTCTTAAAAAATCAGTTTAATTGATTCTGTTTTATAGCTCTGGAATTGCTGCCCCATATTCAGTTAGAAACCAGGTCAGCTGTACACTAGAGTATATTTTCCCCATCACTCTCTATACGGTTAATAAGATTAAGGTCCAATATAAGGGTATCTTGCTTTTTCTGACCTGGTCCTAAACTTAGTAAGTTGCTTGCAGTAAGTTATGTTACTTCTTTGGTTCTTATTCTTATTTACTAAAAAAACTGGAAGACAGCAGAAGTCTGTCTTTTATGTCAAAAAATATGGCTTTGTGGGATGATCAGCAGTGTATTTATTAGGCCTTAATGCTTTTTACCACTGAGCCATATGAAGAGAAGTGAAATCCACAAATAATGCAGCACTCCACTTTTGACTTGCAACCAATTTAAACAAAATTCAAAGTACTTTACTAAATCAAAGTACCCTGAAAAATGTTCCTCTGTTTTCTCATGCCTGAGATCAAACAAAACATTTTTTTAAAAGTAAAATTTATAAATAAAGCTAATCAGAAAGACACAGGCTTTTTTAATTAAACATTTGAAAGGAATCTTATTTGAGGCCATAAAATATACAAACATTGCCATAATTAGGAAATCTAGTTCTCCAACAAACTTTCATAATCTCTATAATTACCCTGAGCTTTAAAACTGACCATGTATACATACTATATGCATACAACATTGTGATAAACTGCAATTCTGCTGTATAGTGTTCTGTCATCTGTGGGGAATAAATTGTTGGTTTCTTCACATACACCAGAGATGAATATGAGGAAACCCACAGAGCCACTGAAAGTATAGACTTAGCACCAGTTTTAGGTGAGAGACCATGGAAACTTCCTTATATTCAAGTTAAAAGGTGAACTATCCAGACAGTTACCTGAGCTACTTATCTCTGTGGCATTCTAATATCTATGTAATACATTCAAGTGAAGCACCACGTCATTCTGTTCTACATGCTAATAGAACTATTTAACTTTCTTTGAGCATAGTTATCAATTCAGTGACTGAATTCTGTATACATAGCACTAAGGAGAAGCAAGGCTGTCTTCTTAAAAGACATAAATGCAGCTTTTTAAAAGCTGACAGTGAAGACCAGTAGGAACAATACAGAAACACAACTTAAGAAAAATGCATGCATAATGGATTGTCATATGACAAAGTTCCAACAATGTGTGATTTGTGAGATAATTATTATGAAACCTTTTCATTAATTCTGTTGAAACACAGACAAACCTATTATTGCAGATTTATTTTCTTGTATATATAGTGTACTATACAGGAATGAATGGGAAGCTTGTGTGGAAATGATATATAAACACCACCACTTACTACTAATGACATGTGGAAATGAGACACTTGGTCCCCCAGAAACCATCACTTTCATCTGTATATTAAAGATAGTATTTAGTTAACCAACATAGTGACTAAATAAAATATCAAAGTGAACCATGAAACATAGATTTCAAAGTCTGTATCATTTTTCATAGCAAAGATAAAAATTCTATCTATATGAATCGTGTTAGTTACTTTTTTCTTTTGCTGAGACAAAATGCCCCACACTGTGGGTAAAAGCTTTGACTATTATGATGTTTACATGACAGCTGGACTAAAGGGAGAACTGAAATAGGGTTTAGCCCTGACAGACTCCACTGCATTGGATGGGCCTATTACTGCTATACTTGACTTGACTGCACAGGTACAGCCCTGACTCAGTGTACAGTTGAATGACACTGAACTTGTCTGTAGAATCCACCATCACCCGTGGAGAGGGATACCAACTCAAGAACTCAGACTGGATCAGACTTTGTAAGAATTTCTGAACCTGGGCCAGATATTTAGCTCAGTGTTTCTGGCACCTGCCTGGCAAGCGCAAGGTCCTTGGTTCAATCCCCTGTAACCACAGATAACAATATCACAACCAGCAATCAGTACCACACACCACAAAGCTGGGTGTGGTAGCTCACACCTGTAATCCCAGCACTTGGGAGGCAGAGGCAGGAGGACTGATGAGTTCGAGGCTTGTCTGGGCTATGTAGTGTGCTCAGGGCCAGCCTGAACTACAAAACAAGAACCTGTCTCAAAAAAATAAAAAAATAAAAGAATTCCTGAACCCGGAAGAAAAGAGGTCTGCAGTGTGAGGTAACTTCAGTATTGTGGTAGAGAGATTAGAGAAGTTGTCGGGCTGTGAACACCCAGATTCTCTGGCAAAGGAGCTGCCTGGGACTCATATATGCAATGGCTCACTGGACTATCTAATCTGTGTTCCTGTCAGTCTCTACATCAAATCTCTCATCTACTGCTCTTCTCCCCTTTAACTTCCCCTTTACTGTCTAACACTATTCATCCAACCACCTCCCATTCTCCCAATCCCACCTCACCTACCTTACTGAAGAGCAACCACAGTAAATATGTCATAGTGTGCTTAGTGAACAGACCAAAGCAGGAAGAGTGATTTCAAGGGCTATAATTTAGAAGTGTAAGGTGAACCTGTGGGTGCTATTATAAGCAGAAGCTTCTAAGGTTACTTGGGTAGACATAAAAATGTGAAAAATCTGGATTATGCAGTGATCTACATGTTACATGAAGTATCAACTAAGTTTATGTTCCCTGATGAGGAGCTTAAATATAGCCAAGGAAATAAGACATAGACAGATAGAAAAACAGATGATTAGATAGACAGACAGACAGGTAGATAGATACATAAATACATGGATACATGGATGGATGGATGGACAGATGGATAGACAGACAGACTTAGATTTGAAACTAAAATTAGCACACCATCTCTGGTCAAAACAGAAAAATGTAACCCATAAATGGCTGAGAAGTTCAAGTTCTGGAGATTAAGAAAACACCAGTTTTTGAGGTCTGCCATATCCTGTAAATGGAAATTGAGGACAGAATTCTGTGTATTCTGTGAGAATCATAAAAAAGCATCAGTCAGAACATTTAGTTCTAAGGCAGAGTGACATTTTAGAAGTTACCGGCAGAGAAGTATTTACTAAATAGTATCCTGTCCAACATATTCAACTACAAATGCCTGAACAAGGTAGATGGGGATGATGTGAAGTATAGATGGACAGAACACAAGAATGTCCAGCCCAAACTGCAACCGACCTGGAGAAAACTGATCCAGGAAAGGTAATCTGAATCATTTTAAGCTCATAAGTGGGAAAGTTTGCTTCTCCCTTCAGGCCTTGTTCTCTCACTACAGCCAAATGTAAATAAGCTTTCATTTACAAGAATTGGCTTCTGTTAAAGCAGTACTTGCTTCAAGAAGGAAATATGCCGTCACTCGTACCAGAAAGGCTTTGATTTAGGATGAAATCACATACACCCTTAGGTACCAGTCTCTATCCCTGTCTCCCTGTTGATGCAAACACTGAAAAACTTTGCTAAATGTTTTTGCACTTCAATGCCTAATTCTTTATTTTTGTCTTGATCTACTGTCAGATTGGATTTGGCTTGAACTGGACCTTATGAATCAGCCTCATTTACACTTTACAGTGTTAAGTACAAAGTTACTCAAAATGTAACCTGAGTTGGGCCAGAGATTTAGCTCAGTGGTTCCGGTGCCTGCCTCACAAGTGCAAGGTCCTGAGTTCGATCCCAGTAACCACATACAATGCTGGGCATGACAACTCATGCCCACCAGCAATCAACACCACATACCACAAATGCTGGGTGTGGTGGCTCACACCTGTAATCCCAGCACTCGGAGGCAGAGACAGGAGGACTGCTGAGTTCCAGGTTTGCCTGGGTTACATAGTGAGCTCAGGGCCAGTCTGGAACTACAAAGTGAGACCCTGTCTCAAAAAAAATGTAACCTGAGTTGATTAAATAAAAATGATTAATATACTTTACCATAAAAGCAGAATTTTCCTCATAGCTATTTTTTAATTGAATTCTTTATTGGTACAATTTATATACATCTCAAAATCACATATAACATTGGGAAATTTGTACCGGTATATGCCACAAGTTAATTCTCATTTTTACCCATATCCCTACCCACTCCCCCCTCCTCCCCCCTTTATACATGCTCTTTTATTTTCTTTCTGTATCATATTTATTCCTTCCCCTCATCACA
>PVIC010030222.1:0-22041 GCA_004025085.1 Thryonomys swinderianus
CAGGCTGGCCCTGAGCTCACTATGGTGCCCAGGTAAGCCGCCGCGAACTCAGCAATCCTCCTGTCTCTGCCTCCCGAGTGCTGGGATTACAGGCGTGAGCCACCACGCCCAGCATTATATGTGGTAACCGGGGATCGAACTCAGGTCCTTGCGCTTGCAAGGCAGGCGCCGGAACCACTGAGCTAACCCTCCGGCCCGACAATCAAATATTTAAGACTAAAACTTCACAAGATGGAAAACTAATGAGTTAAGTGTCAAATATGTGTTTTTAGAAAAGTCTACCTTTTCTTTTCCATGTAGAAATGGGCAACCTTTTCAAGGATAGAGTATAATACCATTAACTTGATGTGTCTATGTGAGCAAAGGAGGAGCAAACTGAAAAGGGAAAGTACTAAATTAAGTGCTGAGAAACTGGAATGAGAGTAATCAAGCAGTTCTCTCCCAGGTCCTGAAAACAAACCAGTCAAAGCATCATGTGAAGCATAAGTAAGAGACTGCTGAGCCAGGCACTAAGTAACAATAAACAAAAGCACCTTAATATATACAGTATCATATCTACGACTTCATAGTGAACTGTTTGGAAATAAAGGTACTCAGACAAATCAGGAATTATTACTAAAGTAAGAAATTGGTACAGCAGTAAACAATTTGAACAAGAACTAGTCAATCGAAGGATTCTTTTAAAACCAAATCTAGCTCAGGCACTCACTGATAATAGCTATGATACTGCTCCTTTTTATTATCTCCTGCACCCCTACATTTATCACCAATAGTATCAATTGCTGCTTAAAGCACCCACAACTTTCTAACTGTTGTGTATATAAGCTAGGAGGTGTAGTGGGTGTATGTTAAGTAACAGAATCAAGGCAGGAACACAGGAGTCATTTCGTTTTAAGACAGGGCATTGATATACTACTGCCCAGGGTGATCTTTAACTCACAAGCTCAAGCAATCCTTCCACCTCAGCCTCCCAAAGAACCGAGACTATAGGTGTACAACATCATGCCCAGCTTTCAAGGACACAATATGAAGGCTTAAATTATATAGCTAAAAATTTGTACATATTTAGAAAAGGAATTGAATAAATCTAATCATAATTTATCAATTTACAACACTTTATACCAACTATTTTTAAACTGATTTACCAACTTAATTTTAACCTTATACCAGCTATTTTCCCATTATTTTTGTGCTAGAGGATAAATATTTAAATTGACAAATTACTACCACTGCATCATGAATGTTTTTTGAAGTGCAACCAATTCTAATTCCAAATTTCAAAGTTTACTTATCAGGTTGATTTAGTTCAAATAGAGGAAACTCACTAACGCATGCTTACCTGAACCACAGCCTAAAAAGGTCTACAAAAATACAAGATGCTGTTACATTCACATATGTTAAAATTCCTACCAAAAAATAAATAAGCACTAAAGAAGGAAAAGGTTACGCACTTCCAATTTATGCTCTTTCTCTGCAAGGGCTTCCTTTTGACAACGAAGAAAATCTGCTAACATTCGAGTGAGCTGCTTCCTATCATCTATTTCTGCTGCCAGTCTGCCATTGTAATCTGCCAGCAACATACAAGCATCCTCTACCATTTTAGAAAGCCTTTCTCCAGATTCTTTATCTAAGAAGAGCACAGGATAATAAAAATCATTACACACAAAAAAAACAGTGACATCCTCTTTCCACACCCCACCCAGGACCCGAGTTCTGGATCACATTTTCTTTACTCACCTGTTATTTTATCTAGTAGTGATACTTCTTGGACTTCAACAGGCAAAGAAGCTATCCTCTGATGAACTGCTGCATCACCTGAAGCTGCGTTTTCTAGATCTTGTAATGCTCTAACAAGATCTAAAGTCTAAAAAGTTACACAACTTCAGAATAAAAAAATGTTTAAACATATGATTTGATTTCATATTTCTAATCCAGAGTTACTTGATAGCTCAAAGTTTTCAATATAAACTGCTTAAGACAACTCACTTGTTTTACACTTTAAAAAGTTACACTATGTTAGCTACTGGAAATGTAAATGACAAAAGGCATCACTGGACCTTGAGAAGGTCACACTCCAGTGGTAGAAGCAGTATAAAAATACTTACCTAGTTATTAAAGTGAGCTAAGTGACTGATTTATATAGCAGATAACCAATGGTAAAAGTGAAGGTAGGCTACAACTTCAACCCAGAGACTTTAAGTTTTTTGTATGATTTATTGTTATATTATCATTGCAAGCATTTAAAAATTTTATTAACTTGGATTTTGGGAAAGGGAGACATAAATCATCTTCTAAAACACAGAAGAGTGGCTCAGATTCTTTTCCTAAATACAATGCATAAGAAAACTAGTTTTGAAATGTGTTCAAATAAAATATATCTTTAATTATCCTATGGCTTGTTAATAAGGGCATTAAATTTTGTGTATTTAATGACTGCTTATATATTGCTAATTATCATTACAGTACTTTCACTGTACTGTTTTCATACAACTGTAATTAGGAGAAAGTAACACATTTCAATATTTTCATATTAGCTATTAATTAGAAGAAAAAGGGGAATTCTTAGCTGACAATTTCACAAGTCACAAACAAGTTGGTTTTCAAAGAAAGAATTTTCTTTTCTAGCCTCCATTCTCATCTCATCTTTTTTCTGTTTTTGTCTTCTAAGACTAGATTCAGGTACCCAAAGAAATTATATTCATAAAATGCAAAATATTACTAATTCTGAGTATATATCAGGATGACATTTAGGTGGGTGTGATGGTATATGCTTATAACCCCAGCTACTCAGAAGGCTGCAGGAAGCTCAGCTAAACTCAGGAATTCAAGGCCAGCCTGAGCAACATTCTGAGACTCACATATTTTTTTTTTTAATGTATTTGTTCTGGTATATTCTCTCTACAATGAAATAGTACTTCAGACCAACAACACCAAGAAGCTATTTTCTTATGGCCCCTCAACTAATTAATCAGAAAATTCTAAAAGATCCTAGATTTCTAAGAAGAAATCTGGCTGTATGCTGTAACTACAAGATATGATAAAAAAACATGGTAAATATTTAATAAAAAAAATAAAACAGTAAAAGACACATTGCCAAGAATGGGATAAGTATGTGTAAAGGTAGGGGAAGTGTTCTGAATGTTTTGAGAGGAATTAATGGTAATGTCTTCTACTGTAATACATTTCTTAAAACTTTCTGTATTCATCGTAGTTTTATGATCACTCAACGCTGTTTACAGCAATTTCTATCAAAAACATAATGTGTGTCTTCATTCACCTTATTCACCTGGTCTGAAACTGCATGAGTTCTGGTCCTTCCCCAAAGCCAAAATGACCATGAAAAGTAAATGCTGCATTCAGGACATCGAGGCAGCCCCAATGGCACTGCTAAAGACACTCACAAAAGAGGACTTCCCAAACTATTTCAGAAAGTAGTACGTTCAAAGGACAAGAGGAGAATGTTTTTTTTGTTTTGAGACAGGGTCTCGTTTTGTAGTTCAGGCTGGCCCTGAGCTCACTATGCAGCCCATGCAAGCCTCGAACTCAGCAATCCTCCTGCCACTGACTCCCGAGTGCTGGGATTAGAGGTGTGAGCCAGCATGCCCGGCATTGTGGTGTGTGGTACTTAATGCCAGTGGGTGAGTCACCATGCCTGGCCTTGTGGTACAGTTACCGGGGATCGAATGTGGGGCCCAGAGCTTGCTAAGCAGATGCTGGAACCACTGAATTAAATGCCTGGCCCAAGAGAATGTTTTAAGAGAAATTAATGGCAGTGTATCTTTTAGTATATGTGCTGCCAAAGTGAGCACGTAATATATCTTTTAATGTAGTACTTTTTAAAAATTTAAGCAATCACCATATGTTGACCTCCTCACACAACATGAATCTCATACATTCACATTCCTTCCTACGTGAGTTAATTCTAGATAAGAAACCAGTTTATGTGTAATGCTAGTGCCAGATTTCTTACTACAAGAGAGTTCAACTATATCCTGGCAAAGAGAAATTTTTGCTGTTCTAAAATGTTATAATGACCACAAAGCTGAACCACTGACAAGTAGCATAACTGATCTTAAATGATCACTATAAAACAAAGAGCAGTATTATTTTATATAAGTACTAGAAGAGCCTGATGTTATTAAGAAATACTCAAGAACTGCAACTGTGGTTACTCTTTTACCACCTTTAGTGGGAGATACTATATACAGATCTAAGATAAAGCACTATTCACAAAATTATTTTGTTATGAGTTACCATCAAATAGGGACATCCCAAAAGTCACATTCTTATTACTTTTCTACTTAAGCTGTAAGTAAGCTGTAAGGTGACCAGTAGGTTTCAGCATTCCTTATCCTTTCACTGGACTAATAGGCAGATTAGCTCAAGTCCTGGCTGCGAGCCTTGGTCTAATTCTTCTGCCTCACTAGGTTTCAGAGTAATAGAAAACCACAATTCTAAGTAGTAAATGACTACCTTTCTCTTTCAAGATCCTTTCACCAGAGAAAAAGCCCCTTTTAGCTTCTGATTACATGCAATAACTTTTAGTCCAGTTCCCTAACTGCCACAGACCACTATGTTATCTTTGACCTATGGGCTAATCATTTTTTTTTTTTTTTTGACATGGAGTTTCGCTATGTAGTTCCAGCGGACCTTGAACTCACTATACAGCTCAGGCTAGCCTTGAACCTGGGGCAATCCTCATGCCTCAGCCTCCCCATTGCTCAGATTACAGGTATGTACCACCACACGCAGGATAAGACATTTTTTGGCAGCCCATGTCTGCTTCTAGACCAGAACTTAACAGGGAACAGGCTCTGGCCCACACAATGTGTTGTGCTTCTGTACTATTCTGGCCCTTAATGATATTTACCTTGTTTTAAGAGAATGACTATGTCTTCATTTTCTCCTTTGAAATTTTATCTGTCCTTCCTATATGTTTCAAACATAAAAGAAGGAAACTTAAAGACTCAATGCCTACATTTAATTAAAAGTTCAAAATGTCTGTCATTTAATGATTAAGGAATACTATACCATACCAACCTGGGAGGATTTACAGTATTAAGATAATGATTCTAATTTATCAATTCTTACATAGAACTACACAGTGCTATACAGAACTGTATTAATATATACTTGTCATTCTTATGCTCATTTTTTACATTTGAAAACTAGACTACTAAAAGAAAAGTGTTCATAACTAAGAATATTTTATTGGACTTATGTCATAAACAATGTATGTTTATTAGATGTTTTATTTTAAAATGCTGGCTAAGATACCACGTACAATAATACTTAGCAATCAGAAATCCTTTCTATGCAAAGCATGCCATATACAATATGCTACATTAACATAAGTACTCTGTTAACCAGAAAATAAAACATTCCTGGATCTACTTTCTTGTACCCAGAAACAACAAAATTAATAAAGCTCACTGCACAACATAGAACAGAATTCACTTATTAGAAAAAAATTTTCACCTGTGGTGGTTCACTTGGAGATCCCAGAGAGGAACAATTTTCATTTTCATCTGCCTTTATTTGTTCATAAGTTCGCTTCCTAGGCTTCTTATCTCCATCTGAATTGAAAGAACATTTAAGTCTTAATGAAAGAAAACATCTTAAGAGATTACAATAAGAGATGAAGATTATATTCTTACACAGAGCTTGCTTAAGTTGGTCTAATACATCATTTTCATAAACAGATCTTTCTTCCCAAATAGATAACACCCTTCCAAGGTGCTTCTTACAACTTTCATCAGTTTCACTAGAGAAAAAAAGAAAAATATTAATAATACAAATATACAGTAGTATTGAAAAGGTAATACTTTAAATACAGTTGTTCTTTCATTTCATGGAAAAACCAACCACATTATTTACTGAGCATCACTATGTGGCCAACAGTTCAAGGGTGATGTGATCAAGATATTCTCCTTGTTTTCCTTAAAAGCTTATAAACATTTTGAACAATAATAACAAAATTACCAAGAAATGTTAAGTTTTAGGATGTAGAGGTTTAAAAAATGTTCCTAACCTAATGGAGGCTTGACATGAGGCAAGATTTCTAACAAATGACTTTTTAATTTACTCAACAAGTATTTACTGAACAAGGCAATATATGCAATGTAGTGATCAAATGGGAGTTTTATAGCAGCTATTATCTAAAAACATTACAATGGAGAACAACGTGCTAAAGACAGTGCTATGCCAGTTTAAATCAGGATAAGTATTTGAGAAACTGATAGCCAAGTAAACTTCTGAAGATTAGATTCACAGGGAAATGGAAAACAGATTCTTTCTAACCATTTCCTACCTTCTTTATCACAACTACTGTAAACTAAGCCACTAGAATCTCTTGCCCGGATTTTTGTAATAGTCTCATCAATCTCCCAGTTGATACTCTTCCACTCAACAAAAGAGCCAACTGTCTATCAGACCCTATCAGTCTTGATTCTCTAAGAGCTACCAATCATATGAAGAATGAAATCACAACCCCTGCATTGGGCCGCAAGGTGTACATGTTCTGATTCCTGGCAACCTCTCAGTCCAGACTCCCTAATACTTCTACACAAATCCTTTTGCCTCACAGACAGTTGTCTCAATGTTTCTACTGAGTATTCTCTTAGTCTAGAGTTTTTTCCTCCAAGAGTCAAATGGCATTACTGCATCCCTTCTTTTAGTCTTTGTTTAAATGTCATCTCTCCAAAATAGCTGTCCTTTGTCTTATCTATATAATTGAGTATCCTCATACCCTCTTTTCCCTCACTTTGTTGCTTTAGAGTATGTCACTAGACAAAATACAATTGCCTGTCTAACTAGTATCTTTTACATCCTCTGAAACATAACCTGCACCACAACAGAACTTTGTTGTGCTAATACTACATTCTCAGGCACATAACAGATGGCCAATACTTTATTATTTGAATTCTAAAAGAGGCAAAATACCTAAAAGCCACAAGGTAGAAAGAATAAAAGGTTCTATCAGCATAAACTGTAAACTAAAGACTGTGTTCAGAAACAATGTGAAACAGGAGTCTCCAGATGGGCAGTGCCAC
Organism: Thryonomys swinderianus; assembly: GCA_004025085.1. Lineage (NCBI taxonomy): Eukaryota > Metazoa > Chordata > Mammalia > Rodentia > Thryonomyidae > Thryonomys > Thryonomys swinderianus. Next base: position 7,053 of record PVIC010030222.1, read on the forward strand.
AATGGAGCCATTAAATCTTGGTCAAGACTTTCACAAAAGTAAGGCAGTGTTATGTTTGGCTCTGCAAATCTATACAAAGCTTCCCAGAGGGATTAAACAACAGAGACAATGGCAATTATGGAGACAGGCATTTCAATAATTAAAGAAGAAAGCAACTAACAGAATATATGTTATACAGAATACAGACAATGAACAAGAAGTAAGAGTTAAAGAAGTTAATTTCTTGCACAGGAATCTGGATGGCGTTGCCATTCACTGTCAGAGAAGCAACATGTTTGACAGGAAGCATATAAGTGATAAATTCAATATCAGAGCAAGATATTTAAAATACACACAAGTAGAGATAGCTGGACATACAGGTCTATGATTACTGAAAAAAATCTGGATAGAGAATAAAACTTAAGTCATTAGAACCTGCACAATAACTAAAAGTGTACAGTATACAAAATTACCAAGTTGCCAAGTGCAGAATATGGTCCTCAAAGAAGGCATGGGGCTTGACTGTAAGACGTTGATATTTAAAGAGAAAGTAGAAGGTAATATCTAAATTGAAGGGTAGCCAGGTGTAGTGGCACATACCAATAATCCCAGCATTATAGGCTGAGGCACGAGGATCACCTCAAATTCAAGGACAGCCTGAGATACATAGTGAAAACTTGTCCCAAACAAACAAACAAACAAACAAAAAATAAATTGAAGGGTAAATAATAATTAGAAAGCAAAACATAACAGTATTTGACACTATTTTTTCAAATGTGATCAAAACTGTAGGGCATGTGGTGAGTAAATCCTCATCCTTCTATACTTAAAACAGATCACCATTTACCACTGAATTCCATAATTTAGATTTAATAGTTCACTTCAATGCTTGTCTAGTAATCTATCACATACTTGTATGTAATGTTCAAAAATAAGTATTTATAAAAGAGTAATAAGCTATAGATGTTCACTTCTAAATTATCTGAAGGAAAATTTTTCAACAACCTTAAATACTCTATTTCCAGAGCATTTCAAAATGTTGACATATATGCACATACCAGAAAGCCTTAAAATTGTGATGAGAGTAATAATAAATCCATAAATTTTAGTCACTATATATTTTTATATGCACATAAATTTTCAATGTAATACTTTCACTCATTCTCAAAGAAATTCATTCCAATATAGCAGTTACTCATCTCTTAAAGAAAAGCTGTAATTCAAGTACTCCTAATGACAACCTTAGCAAATCTTCCCAGAAGGACTTAGCATGCTCATTTACAAAGGCCAGTGCAAGATACAACTTTTCAAATCAAAGTTTCAAAAAAACGTCTTTTTTACTGTGATGCTTTAAGATAAATTTTAGTAAAAGGAAATATAGCACATTGAAAACAAGTTACCTAAAACATCAAAGAATTATCATACCTTGAAACGTGCTTAAAAGCCTCCACTATAACTGGTGCAAAATCTTTTGTAAACTCAGGCCCCTTCCTTTTGCTGTTTTGAATGACATCATTGGCTAGGTAGAGAAAAGTAAGTTTTCTGTTGGGTTTGGCTGAAAAATAAAAAATAAATTTAAAAAAATCTACTTAAAAATATTCTCATTTAACTTAAAACAAACTTTCTCAGTATCTAAATTAAGCACTTTGTGAACTATATAAACCCATTAACCTGTACATGTCTTGTTCAAACCCAGTTTCTCAATCTACTACCAAACTTATCTACCAAGTCTCTGTTGCTAAACTTACCAAGATGACTGCTCTATAGCTTCTAGAGATCAACCACATGAGGGAGGAAAAGAGAGAAGCAGAGGGAGGTAAATTACAGCTCCTTCCATTTCCTTGTGGTAGTGCCCCACCCAATTTTGACTCCTGGTCTTATCACAATCCCAAAAATAAATAGTTTTTACACACCAAAAATCTTCATGTATGTGTAAAAATACTTTTTTGTGAATTTATCCTCTCTAAATTTTATTAAAGTCATTACAAACTATATGAAAGTCATTTGAAATAAGACAGTGATTGGTCATATTAAGATGGCAACTAAAATCCCAAATTAAATTTAGGATTGATAAATGAGGTGTAGTGGAACACATCTGTAAGAATGACTGTGAGTTTGAGGCCAGTGTGAGTTACATAGGGAGTTCAAGGACAATCTCAACTACAAAGCAAGATCTTGTCTCTAAGCAAAAAAGTAAAATTTAGGATTGGTGTTATCTTAATAAAAAACCTTTATTAAGTTACTGTGAAACAACAGAATATAAATTGGGTATAAGGTTCAAATACTAATATATATTTTTCTCTTTTTTTCCCTCTGTAACCCAGGCTAAAATGTAAGAATTCCTAGCATTTAGGTTATTTGTCAAATTTTCATTTAAAAAATGAGTATTTCCATTTATAATTATGTAAACTTCTACACAGTGCAAACTATTAATGTAAATAATGCCAGAAAAAAATTAACAAATATGATTTCTCTATGAATTCCAATTAATTTTTTTTTTTGGAGACAGGGTCTCACTTTGTAGTTCAGGCTGGCCCTGAGCTCACTATGGAGCCCAGGCAAGCCTCAAACTCAGCAATCCTCCTGCCTCTGCCTCCCGAGTACTGGGATTACAGGCGTGAGCCACCACGCCAAGCACTGTGGTCTGTGGTATTGATTGCTGGTGGGCATGTCACCATGCCCAGCACTGTATGTGGTTATCAGGGATCGAACTCAGGACCTTGCACTTGTGAGGCAGGGACCGGAACCACTGAGCTAAATCTCGGACCCTGTACTTAATTTTTTTTTTTTTTGGCTTATTGGAGACAGGGTCTTGCTTTGTAGTTCAGGCTGGCCCTGAGCTCACTACGGTGCCCAGGCAAGCTGCCGCAAACTCAGCAATCCTCCTGTCTCTGCCTCCCGAGTGCTGGGATTACAGGCGTGTGCCACCACGTCCGGCATTATGGTATGCAGTGTTGATTGTTGGTGGGCGTGTCTCCACGCCCAGCATTATATGTGGTTACCGGGGATCGAACTCAGGTCCTTGTGCTTGCGAGGCAGGCGCCGGAACCACTGAGCTAACCCTCCGGCCCCCCTGTACTTAATTTTAATAAAAAGAAACTAACAAGGAAATAATTTACATCTTGAGTTATATAATTCTTTTGGGGAGAAATAGGTTGACATCAGAGCTTAAAGTGGAAGGCTAGCATAGGAGCTGAATGAAACTCAAAAGGAGAAATGAACAAAGATTTTTTCTGTGAAATCTGAAATATATGGCACATGTACTGTACTGAGTTATTTAGGTCAGTGAAAGCCCCAAAAGGTTTGCTGCCACTACTCTAGTTTCCCAAATACCACCTTTACTAATAACCTCCATTTTAAAAAATTAAAAAAAAATGTTTTCCAATCAGTCAGGGTTTTCTTTTGTGTGTAAATGACTTTTATTCTGGTTTACAAAAGGCTCTAAATTCTTCTTCCACCTTCTAGAATCCCTTTTTCCAGACTTTGCTTCCTCATGCTGTGGTAGGTCCTCCCACATGTGCCTATTTCCAATTTACTAGGTCCAACCTACTAGGTCCTTTCCAAACTAAATCTTGATTCTTTAGTTCAGGATCTAATTCATTTCAGTCTTTTAACCCTTACAAATCATTTAATGCCTAAGGATTATTTTTTTAAATGTAGTGCAACAAACTGAAATTATATTTTGGTTAATAAACATTATCTCAAGTGCAAAGAAAAGTACATTTACTGTGTAAACGTACTTGTATCCTGAGAGTATGTTCTCTGAAAGTGTTGCTTGTATATTCTAGTAATTTCAAGACTGTGGAGAAGATGTGTCTTATGAGTGGAAGGCAGAAAAGGCTTTAACTTTACCACAGAAAGTACAGAGTCAACAGATAACTCCCGTGGTTCTATTAGTCTCAGCCAGAAAGGACAAAGAGTTCAATAAGACACAGCTGGCTACATCTCCATAGCTGAGGTGGGTGAAATTTTCTGTACTTCTGCCACAACACCTCAAAGGTTTCTGGCACCCAGTCACTAAGTCACATTTCAAACAACCTACCAGAGGACCGATCCTGTTACTTTCAGCAAAAATCCCTCAAAAAGGGTGAGGCAGGAGGATCACAACTTCAAACTCAACTCAGGTAATTAAAAAGGATGGGGACACAGTTCAACTTTCAAGCCCCAGATTCAATCCACAGTGCAAGTTAAAAAAAAAAAAAACTTTCAGATTTTCTATTGCTCTTCAGAGCAATTAAATCCTTAATTCGAATCAAAGGTTCGCTAAGACTTCCCTCCATCATCTTCACTAACACTACAACTTCCCAATTCCAAATGTTCTTCAGACTTCAGCTAAATTAGGTTCTACTCTTCCCTGACTCACACCCCACAGGTAGAGAGGCTTGATACACTCTCACAGTACATCACACTCTGCCAAAAGTACACCTATTCTAAGTGTTCTTATTTATAGTATTTGTTCTTAAAGAATGCGCTATTGGGCTGGAGATTTAGCTCAGTGGTTCTAGTGCCTGCCTCGCAAGCACAAGGTCCTGAGTTCAATTCCCGGTAACCACATACAATGCTGGGCGTGGTGACTCACACCCACCAGCAATCAATACCACATACCACAGAGCTAGGCGTGGTGGCTCATGCCTGTAATCCCAGCACTCGGAGGAAGAGACAGGAGGATTGCTGAGTTTGAGGCTTGTCTGGGCTACATAGTGAGCTCAGGGCCAGCCTGAACTACAAAGTGAGACCCTGTCTCAAAACAAAACAAAACAAAAGAAAAAGAATGCTCTATTGAGAGCAACAAGTGTCAGTCTCATCTAACAATCTATGGAATCAAGACCAACAGCTACTTTGTATTTTGCTCGGTATTTCCTGAGCGAATATACTGCAAGTTTAATTACTTGTTGCATTAATTTATTTTCTGATTATTAACACTGCCCTGCACAGTGAGAGAGGAACACATAAAACTATATGGAAGAAGGGCTGGAGATTTAGCTCAGTGGTTCTGGCACCTGCCTGGCAAGCACAAGGTCCCTGTGACCAGAACAATGGGGGAGGCACAACGAGGATGACTCACACCCACCAGCAGTCAGTACCACACACCCACCAGCAGTCAGTACCACACACCACAATGCTCGGCATGTAGTTCATGCCTGTAATCTCATCACTCAGGAGGCAGAGGCGGGAGGATTGCTGAGTTTGAGGCTTGCCTGGGCTAAATAGTGAGCTCAGGGCCAGCCTGAACTACAAAGCGAGACCTTGTCTCAAAAGAAAACAAACAAACAAACAAAAACTATACAGAAAAGAACAACAACAAAAACCAAAGTACACTGCTTTAGAAATCCCAACAATTTCAAATTCAGGTCATGAAGACACTAGAAAAAGCTTAATACTACCTCTGCTTATTTTTTCAATGTATTAGTATCAGCTTCTTTCATTTTCCTTCTCCTGCTCTAGAGTTCTTTGTATTTTTTATTTATTTATTTTTACCCAGGGTCTCTATAGTACAGGCTGGCCCTGAACTGTGTAGCTGATGTTAGCCTTGAAGTCATGGCAATCCTTCTGCCTCAGTCCCCCAGAACGCTGGGATTACAGCCATGTGGCACCATGCCCAGCCCACTCTAGCGTTCTTTTAAATAAATAACCTACAGAAAAATGAGCAATAGAAAACCAAAGAAACACAAATGTTAAACAAAACCAATGCATTTTGTATTGGTGATAGTAAACTTAGCAAGAGTAGGGTAAGATTAACACCTAGAGATACCTTCAGATATTGGTGACTAAGTTAACACACCCTCTTAAAAAAATAACTTCACAAAAGATCTATCAAACATATAAATCAGTATACCCCCCAACTTCTACACATTTTGTTTCTAGGTTTGTCCTATGGATATATTCTCATTAATGCACAAAAAAGGATATTCAGGCTAGCATCTAGGAAATGACTAAATACATCATATTCACATAATCCATATAATATTCTGCAGTAGTCCAAGAATTAAATAGAGCTATACATAATGAATATGGAAAGATAAACAGTGTTAAGTCACACACAAAGCCACACATATTAATAAACTAAATTTGAAAAAAGATTAAGAAAGAATGTGGGAGAAAGGAATTTACCAAGAAGTAAAGTCAGTCAGTCACACAGGAGAAATAAATGAATTACCTATACTTTATATTATATATTAAATATATTAACTTGAGGGGCAGGAGATTGAGCTCAGTGGTTCCGGCACCTGCCAACCGAAGGTCCTGAGTTCGATTTCCGGTAATCACATACAATGCTGGGTGTGGTGACTCATGCCCACCAGCAATCAATACCACATATCACAGTGCCGGGCGTAGTGGCTCACGCCTGTCATCCCAGCACTCGGGAGGCAGAGGCAGGAGGACTGCTGAGTTCCAGGCTTGCCTAGGCTACATAGTGAGCTCAGGGTCAGCCTTAACTACAAAGCGAGACCCTGTCTCCAAAAAAAGAAAAAAAGAAAAAAACCCCCCCAAAATTAAGTTGAATTTACATGCTGAAAAAGACTTCTGTGTAGTGCTGATCTAGGAAATCTACCAATAGTTTTTGCCTTGAAAGTACATTTATTCTTGGTCTCTTATTTCAATGCTTGGTTTAAAAAAATACATATACATCTGGAGGCAAAGGAACATCTTTCCTATACTAAAAAGCCAAAGAAAACACAAGTTCCTGAGACACTTATAATTGAAACAATTTTGAAAACCTTGATTCTAGGACATATACCCAATTAATTTTAAAAGTCCCGAAAAAGAACCTCATTCTGGACCAGTAGACCACTACAAAATAGAGTCAACTGGAAAAGTTTTAGAATAATATGCCCATTTATTTACATTATGTTTCTAGAATGGAACCAAAACTGAAACTTTGCTTTCTTAAACATAATACTAGGGGGCTGGAGATTTAGTTCAGTGGTTCCAACACCTGCCTAGCAAGTGCAAGGTCCCTAGTTTGATCCCTGGTAACTACATACCACAGTACTGGGCGTGGTGACTCATGCTCACCAGCAATCAGTACCACATAGCACAATGCCAGGCATGGTGGCTCACACTTGTAATCCCAGCACTCAGCAGGCAGAGGGAGGAATGCTGAGTTCAAGGCTTGCCTGGGCTACATAGTGAGCTCAGGGCCAGCCTCAACTACAAAGTGAGACCCTGTCTCAAAAAAAGAAAAAATTAAATAATAATACTGGGGCCCAGACCACTTAGTTCAGAGGTAGAATACTTGTGTACAATAATATAACATTGAAAAATAATCATTGACTAGTTTTGATGACCTGAGTAATACTCCATCTTACAGAATTTCCAAAGCAACCCTACAATTTTACCAATGTAACAGAGAAATGCAATGAAATTAATCAACACTCTAAAGACCCATACTGTGGTCCCTAAACAACATTTTACCAATAAATGCAGCAAATATGTAATAGCCACCTAGAACACCTTGTCATCCTAAAAAGGAAGAACACTACCTTAAAATTACTGGAGTTGTATCCAAAGTCACAAGCAATCCTCCAAGAGCTACTGTTGGCCAAAGGACATAAAAAGAATAGCCACTGAGGCAAGAAGTTTGAGGGCAGCCTGTGCTACAAAGGGACCCTATCTCTCCCCTCTCCGCAAAAAAAAGGAGGGAGGGAGGAAGGGAAGAGGTGGGGGAGGACCTGTAGGTGATCCGTGATGAAGCACTAGCCTGGCATGTGCAAGACTTGGCTTCAATGCCCAGCACTATCCCACACCCCTCCTGTATACTGCTTTTCCTATATAAACTGTTTGAGAGTAATCAACAGGTGATAAAACTTACAGATGAACTACTGTTACAAAAGAACTCTGTACAATACATAAAGAATGAAAAAGAATTTAGTTTTATAAATCTTGATAAAATAATGGGGATAGGCAACTATTATCAGTGGCTGCTAAAATCCCTAAAGGTGAGGAACTTTATAATGAGTAATTCATGACAGTGACTGAGCAATCTCACCTTTAAACATAAAACAACTGGACATTATCTGTCTCCCAATGTGATTTACAACATAACCAATCAAGTATTATTTGAAAATAATACCATAAAGATGGAATCAGGTAAATGTATAATCAGAAAAATTCTACAGTCCATGTGACATAATCTTAATAAACAAAGTTTATGAAAAAAATAGTATAGTGTATTTAACAAACATGCTAACCAAATCTCACATATAGACATTGTTGGGAGTCTACTTTGAACATTAATTACTGAAGACATTTCTGAGGGAAATTTGTACTGAACATAGACTAGGTTTAAGATACTCGATAATTATAATTAACTTTATTAGGTAAAATAGTACTCATATTAAATTTAAATCTCAATTTATGTACTATATAGTTGTTAATATTAAAATGGGCTCCTGTGTGCTTTGAATAATGGGGGGGGTGTTAACAGGACAGGGATGATTAAGACAAAGAGAAAAAAAGATACAATATAAATGCTGAAGCTGGGTGATAAATTCATGGATCTAATGTTTACTTTTGCTTATGATTTTAAAAGTCCATCATAAAAAGTCAATTAATAAAACTAAAGGCTGAGGGCCAGGAAAGTAGCTCAGCAGCACAGCACCTGCCTAGCAAGTACAAGGCCCTGAGTTGGAATTCCAGTACAAAAAGAAAAATGAAACTAAAGCCTGAGCATATACTGAACATCCTTTCAATTCAACCCCTCCTCTACCACATGTGGGCTATTAATTATATGTGGGCTAATAATTTTTTTTTTTTTGAGAAAGGGTTTTGCTTTGTAGTTCAGGCTGGCCCTAAACTCCCTATGCAGTCCAGGCAAACCTCAAACTCAGCAATCCTCTTGCATCTGCCTCCTGAGTGCTGGGATTACAGGGGTGAGCTAGCATGCCCGGCACTGTTGTATGAGGTAACTAGGGATCAAACTCAGGACCTTGTGTTTGCTAAGCAGGCACCGGAACCACTGAGCTAAATCTTCAGCCCAGGGCTAATAATTTAGTTTGTATCCTTTTAGGACCATTCCATGTACATCTGTAAGCAAGCATTACACACATTCACACATGTGCATGTGCATGTGCATGTATGCCTTTTCCATAAGTGAGAGCATACTGCACACATTTTACAAAGAGTCATCAAACTTTATATACTCAAGCCATTTTGGATATACATTGACAAACTCTTTAATAGCCTCATTCCTTTTAATAGTTACTAGGCCACATGATAGATAGGTTATATATTTTATCTAGTATATTTTATCTTTATGAATAAGGGCAAACATTTCTACAGAACATATTTCAACAGCAGAAGTAATAGATTAAAAAATAAGCAGTTTAAATTTTTTTTTTTTTTTTGAGACAGGGTCTCCCTTTGCAGTTCAGGCCGGCCCTGAGCTCACTATGTAGCCCAGGCAAGCCTTGAACTCAGCAATCCTCCTGTCTCTGCCTCCTGAGTGCTGGGATTACAGGCATGTGCCACCACGCCCGGCAAGCAGTTTAAATTTTGAGATATCAATGTATCCACCAATATAAAAGTACTCATTTCCCCACATCATCACCAACATGAGACTACTATTTAATTTTTTGCCAATTCTGCAAACCAAATGATTTATTTGCTCTCCCTGAATTCTAGGAAGGTTGATTTCTCAGTTATATATATCCTGTTTTTGTTATTTTCCTGTTCTTGTCATGTTGCCCAGTTAAACTGGATACTTGTTTTTTTCCTATTATTTCTAAGATCACATAATATACTATGATTATATTAGTTTTTACTGTTTTAGGTATTTCCATTGAAGCTGTTATCTGCAGTTGAAATCTAATATTTTCTATAATCAGGGACATAATTTTTTGTTTCATTTTGTTAAGACAGGATCTTGGGTAGTCCAGCTGGTCTTGAACTTCTTAAGTATCTAAGGCTGGGCTCAAACTCACCATCCTCTTGCCTAAGCCTCCTGAGTGCTGGTATTATGAGTGTGTACCATCACTCTCAGCAGAGATTTTACAATTTTATGTAGCTAAATCTATGTACTATATGAAACCTGGCTTGTATCTTACCTAGAAAATCATTTGGCAATCTCAAATAATTATAAATGTCTATCTTATGCTTTCTTTCATGGTTGCAAAATTAATGTTTTTAGTGTTACATTTTCAGTTCAACTCGAACTACTTTATCTATAGTATTAGGTAACAATGTAAAATTGTTCATTAATACTCTATTCCTTCTCCCACAGATCTGAATGCTTAATTCATATGTAGGCCTATAAAATGGGTCTTCTCCTAAACGAATATTCTGTTCCACTCAAATAAATTCCTGTGCTAACACTATACTATTATATGTAACTATACTGTTGCTTGGAGACCTAAAAAGGCACTTTAACTCACTTTTCTTTGAAAACCAGTTTGTCTCTTTTCCCAATTTTTTCCCCCCTCTATGTAGCCCAAGCCACAATCTTCCAGCCTCACAGGCTCTGGGAAGTGCACCTTTATGCCTAGCCCTTCCCAATGGTATTTTGTTTGTTTTTGAGAAGAGGTTTCCCTATGTAATTCAGGCTGGGCTTGAACTCACTACATAGTCCAGGCTGGCCTCACAGACTCAGCCTCCCAGAGTGCTGGGATGGTATGCACCACCATGCTCAGCTTTATTTTTTATTCTTATGCATACATTTGCAGTTTTTAATTTGTTGTGAAGAGTTGATACATGTACATAATATATCTAAATTTTTAAAAATCCTTAGAAAATAGGGCCGGGGATTTAGTTCAGTGGTTCCAGTGTCTGCCGAGTTCAGTCCCGACTAACCATATAGCACAATGCCAGGTGTGGTGGCACATGCCTGTAATCCCAGCACTCAGGAGGCAGAGGCAGAGGCAGAGGCAGAGGCAGAGGCAGAGGCAGAGGCAGAGGCAGAGGCAGAGGCGAGATGATTGCCATGAGTTCAAGGCTTGCATGGGCTACATAGTGAGCTCAGGGCCAACCTGAACTAAAAGCAACACCCTGTCACATAAACAAACAAATAAGTAAATAATCTTTAAAAAATTCTTAGTAAATAAATAAAATCCTTAGAATTTGCTTTATTTTGTGGAGGGAGAAAAAACAATTTCCTTACAGACCTTTTGAGTATATAGATAATCTGAAGATCAATGACTTCGTTACAATGGAATTTTACTCTGCAATTTTACATACTACATTACTGTTTTACATTCCACCTTGGTGTCACTGGAGGTTTGGAAGCGAGCTGAATACCCACTTGTACCCAACAGTAACAAAGACTACCTCCCTCTTCTGATGTGCCACTATCACAGAAACCTACCTAAAACTAAAGCAGAATTTCATAACATATCCCCCAAAAGTTTATGAATCATTTAAAAACCATTTACTGTATCAAAAACCACAAAATGGAAAGACACCAGGAAAAGGAGTAAGGGTTTAGTTCAGTGGCACTGCACCTGCCTTGCAGGTACAAGGTCTTGAGTTCAATCCCTCCCCCTAAAAAAGGAAGATGTTAGAGTTATCTAACAAAGACTAAAAATTTGTGAGACACACGCAAAGCTGTGTTGTGAGATTTAATACTAAATATATTTATTAGGAAGATGAACAATCTCAAATCAATAATCCAAGGGTCCAAACCCAATCAAACTGAAAAAAGGATATAATAGAAGTAAGAGACCAGTTAAATCAAAAACACACAGAGGAGGAAAAAAGAGCTAGTTCTCTGAGAAGATCACTATAACTGAAAATCCCTTAGCAAGAATAGCAAAGAGAAAAAGAAGACAAAAATGATCAATATCAGGAATGAAACAAAGAAATTAATATAGACCCTAAGGACAGATCACCAGTAAAGACTCAATAAAATCTACAAAAAACAGCAACAGAGAAGAACCTCCTCAACTTGATAAAATGCATCTTAAAACTCCCATAGCTAACATTTTATCTAATAACAAAAGACTCAATGTGTCCACTCTTTAAAACTGGAATACTCTCATCATTCTTATTTAACACAGTGCCAGAAATTTCAGCAAGAACAATAAGGCAAAAAATTAAAAACTAAAAGATAAGGTTCAGAAACAACACTCTCCCTATTTTTAGATGACATGATTATTTGCAATGAAAATTCAAGCAAATCAGTGGGAGGGCTTATAACTAATAAGTGGGATCTTTAGCAAGGTCAAACAAAACAAGATAAATACCAATTATATTCTACTATGTTAGAAATGAAGATAGGAAAATTTAAAATACAATTTTATCTCATTTTATTTTTTGCTTTTGAGACAGGGTCTCGCTTTGTAGTTCAGGCTGGCCCTGAGCTCATTATGGTGCCCAGGCAAGCCGCCGCGAACTCAGCAATCCTCCTGTCTTTGCCTCCCGAGAGCTGGGATTACAGGCGTGAGCCACCACACCCGGCATTGTGGTATGCGGTATTGATTGTTGGTGGGCATGTCTCCACGCCCAGCATTATATGTGGTTACCGGGGATCAAACTCAGGACCTTGCACTTGCGAGGCAGGCGCCGGAACCACTGAACTAACCCTCCGGCCCTAAAATACAATTTTAAATTGAAATAACTGTAATCTAACATATTAAAAATTGAAATAATTTTAATTGAAATAACAACATATTTGAAATAATTGAAATAACAAATTAAAAATTAATAATTTTAAATAATCGAAATAATCAAATTAAATTAAAATAACCATAATCTAACAAAACACATACAGAATTTGTACAGTGGACCCTCAAGTTATTAGCAGCCTCACATATAAAAAGCTCTGGGTTACAAACAGCTTGGGTTATGAATAATGTCTTAAGTTATAACCCAATTGCTGGTCTTTCCTGTGTGGGGTTAACTGAGAAATCCTGCCCCAAGGTCTAAGGACACTGAGATCTGCCTGGAACAAAGTGTGGCCTAACATTATACAGGACAGGAACTTTGAAGGGTGTGAAGAGCCTGAGCCCTCAATTAACCTCATGGCTGATGACACTGTCACTATAGCAGAGTTCACATATTTCCAGGTAAAGAGTGGTGAGGTTGAGGAACTGGTGGAGGAACATTCAAGAAGAATTATCTACAGAGGCACTTTAGCAACTTCTAGCTGAACAACACAGAACTGCAGCTGAGGACCTTTCTGAAGAGGAGGGGGAAGTATCAACAATCAGTGCACCAAAGTTCTTCCTTTAAAATAAAGGAAATCCTGAAAAAATGGGCAGAGCTACAAACAGTTGTACAGAAGACCCACCCAGACAGAGAAAAAAGCAAAACGGTTGCATTCACTTGCTTAACGACAATGTCATGTCATACTACAGAAGGGTTAAAAAGACAGAAATAGACTAAATTAGTTCTCATAAAGCTGAAACCTGCTTAGCCAGAAGCAGGTCCTAGGAGGCTTCAGACTCTCCCCAAGGAGAGAAAAGACATCAGATATTCCTGATGTTCTTATGGTAAAGGACTCTCTTCCAAATAAAACCACCTTCCATTTCCTGCATGCCAAAGACATCAACTTGAATGGTAAATATAGTATGATATTGTTTTTTGGTGAACTAGGCACATTTTATAACTTTTTGGTGAATAAAGTAGGAAAATTATTGGTGTTTGATAGAATTACATTGTACAAACCTTTTTTATTATGAAAAGGTTAGTTAAGGGGTGCTTTGGGAAGTCTGGAACGCATTATGAGTATTTTCAGTATTTCTTATGGGAAAAATAGTCTTGATTTACAACCAACTTGAGTTACAGCCAGGTCTTGTGAATCAATAGAGTTCCTAGGTCAAGGGTCCACTGAAAAGCTACAAAGTTATGAAAAATATCACAGAAAATCTAAATAAATGGAGAAATAAACCAGTCATAGATACAAAACATAGTAAAAATGTCTATTCTCCCTAACCTTACATACAGATTAAGGCAAATCCTACAGAAATCTCAACAAGATATTTCCTAATAAAGGATTATTCTAAAAGTTTATATGGAGGGAGCCAGAGATTTAGTTCAGTGGTTCCGGTGCCTGCCTCAAAAGCGCAAGGTCCTGAGTTCAATCTCAGTAACCACATACAATGCTGGGCATGGTGACTCACACCCACCAGCAATAAATACCACATACCACAGTGCCAGGCGTGGTGACTCACGCCTGTAATCCCAACACTCGGGAGGCAGAGATGGGAGGATTGCTGAGTTCGAAGCTTGCCTGGGCTACACAGTGAGCTGAGGGCCAGCCTAAACTACAAAGCAAGACCCTGTCACAAAAAAAAAAAAGTTTATATGGAAAGATCAAGAAAATAGAATAGTTAAAAGCAGTTTTGAAGAAGAATATAATGAGAGTAATCAATCTACTTGATTTCAAGACTTAATACAGCTCCCATAATCAAGTCTGTGGTGCCGGCAGAAGTATAAATACATGGATCAATGGATATGAACAGAGAATCTAAAACTAGACCTTCACAGACATGTCCAAGTCAATTTTTTTTTTTTTTTTGCTTTTTGGAGACAGGGTCTTGCTTTGTAGTTCAGGCTGGGCCTGAGCTCACTATGGTGCCCAGACAAGCCACGGCGAACTCAGCAATCCTCCGGTCTCTGCCTCCCGAGTGCTGGGATTACAGGCATGAGCCACCACGCCCAGCATTATATGTGGTAACCGGGGATCGAACTCAGGTCCTTATGCTTGCGAGGCAGGCGCCGGAACCACTGAGCTAACCCTCCGGCCCTCCAAGTCAATTTTGACCAAAGTGCAAAAGCAGTTCAATGAATACCAGACAGCTTTTTCAACAAATGAGTATCCAGAAACAAAAATTAAATCAAAATAAGTCAAAGAGCTATTTTAAGGGCCAAAGGTATAAAATGCAGAGGAAAACATATGGAGAAAACATCAAAATACTGGATTTTGCAATGATTTCTTGGCCAACCACCTAAAAACACAGAAACAACAATAAAAATTAAAATATTTAGTACATATATTGTTATGGCTTGTACATAGGTACCCACCCCCCCAAAGCCTCACATGATTTGTTAAGTGGTACTTTTCACAGGTGGCTGG
>PVIC010030223.1:0-22011 GCA_004025085.1 Thryonomys swinderianus
AAAAATTGTGATCATTTATGTGTGCACAAACTGTCCTTCTATATTATTTTACCTTCATATATTCTCTTTCAGTTGTAAAAATAGATACATATAGCATTGATTTTGACCCCTAGAGTTATTTTAGAAATAAAACCAACTAAATAATGAAATGATTCCTTCCAAAATGACTTACCAAAGACTTGAGTGGCTCCTTACATTTTCCTCCCTTCCTTCTTTCTGACCTTCTTTCCTTCTTTTCTTCCTCCTTCCTGCCCTCCTTTTTCTTCCTTCTTCCCTCCCTTTCTCTCTCTCTCTCTCTCTCTCTCTCTCTCTCTCTCTCTCTCTCTCTCTCTTTCCTCCTCCCTTTCTTTCTGAGTGACTAAGCATCTATTTAATTGAGTGGTGAAACTATTTCCCTCCTTTTTATCCATAAATATCACATCTTGGTTATAGTAGACAGATAAAACTGTGCCACCCACAGTGCTCAAGTGAAACACAACTCCTTCAGTGTGCCAACCACAAATATGACAGAATTGAAAGAACATGACCAATAATGATGAATATATCTGGGTGTTCCTGTGGGCTAAGGAATCAAAACAAAAAAATAAAAATAAAAACTAGCATTATACCTTTGTACAACCCTGAGCCATCGCTATTTCACTAGAAGTTTCAGTTGCAAGACGATGAAGGATTAGATTAGTTTTGGCAATGGTTGACAAGAAGCCACTGGTGAATGAAAATTATATCATGTCCACTTCTGCATAACTTCTGGGCACATTTATGCTTGTATACAACATATGTCACTCGTTATATGTGGTTTACAACTGAGGGGAGTGCAAACTTGAACCAATAGTGATTTGTAGCCTCGGTCTTCCCTTGCCGTAGGCTGTGTAGATTACTGATTTGAATTAATCTAGGTTACATAAAGGAAAACAGTGAAGTTCTATAATTTGGCCTGAAGGTTACAGAAGATGAAAATAATTCATAATTTTTTAACACCTTTAAGTTAACTTGACAACTGTGAGGTGCTAAACTACTTTAGACCCTGTGTTTTGTTGAATTGTTTAAATGGTTGCTTTACTCAGTGTCTAACTGGCTGCGTCTGGAAAATCCGTTATTGAGTGAACATCAGAAAGAGATGCCTCTTTTAGTTACCTTGGCACAGAGGGCTCTAAACAAAAACAACACACTGATGCTCCAACAGCTTCAGTCCTAACTGCCCCAGAAATTGACTTCATGCTTTACCACCAAAGTAGATGTTGACCAACTTGGAATCATGAATTTAGCCTCATCACTTACTACATACTTAGCTGTGAGATGCTGGACACTTCTTAACATCTCTGTGCATCCGTTTTTTTTTTTTAATTTGTAAAATGGGGGTGATAACCATACTGACTTCATAGGATTTGTACACATATTAAAAGATCAGTACTACTACATATGTACTGGACATAGTAAGATCATGATATAGTTTTTATGGAAACTGTTCTTAGTATTGATTCACTTTAAGAAGAAACATTAATAAGAATGACCACATTTGTAGATGTCAGGGAAAATTCAGGCAGTATAAACCAAAAGTATGATTATAAACCAATTTTTTCCTTCCAGAATAATTAATTCATTCTTCTATAAACAAATATTTTTAAATACTATTCTCATGACTGAAGAAATATACAGATATATTTATTCACCTAATAACTGTAGTTGGCTGAACTATACCCTCTAGGAAGCTATATTGAAGTCCTAACTCCTGTTACCTGTGAATGTGACTTTATTTGTAAATATTGTGTTTTAGATGACCAGTTTGCATGAGGTCATATTGGTTTAGAATAGACCCTAAATCCAATGACTACAGTCTTTATATGGGAAATTCGGATATAGAGACGCAGAAACACAGGGAAGAAGGTTGGGCAAAGACAAAATGACAAGGAACATTGTAAATCATTGAAGCAAGGGAGAGTCCAGAAAGCATTCTTCCCCTGAACCCTCACAGAGAGCAAGGCCCTGCCATCGACCTGAAAGAGTCTAAGTTTCCAGAACTGTGAGGGAATACATTTCTGCTGTTTTAAACCACAACGTTTGAGGTACTAAGAAACTAATGTAATTACTTAAAAAGAGGAAGGCATTTCTCTCCATTTTCAAAAGTTTATTGTAAAACAGAGCTTCACAATATCTTTAGTTGGATTTGTTTAAAATATATAGTTTGTAGGCAGGAACTTCACACTTCATTTTCCATTTAAACAGTTTTGGAGGAGAATCATATTTATAAACTTTGGAAAGACAACTGCAAGAAGAGGTGTTTTAAACATGGGCTATGTTTAAGTAATGTTACTGATCTTGAAGGGGTGTTATTTTCTTTCAAATACACTGGAAGTTCTTTATAATGTTTTCCAAGAGACTATGTTTTTGAACTCAATGTGCAGGGAACTATTACATGGGGGAAAGTATTGCTTTATGGGTCTCTGGCTGGAACTTTTAAGTGTTATGTGTGAGAAAACATTGAAATGGAGGAAGGGAGAGACTCCATAACAAAATAATCTTGTGCTATATTCCAAAATGTCGAATTATGAGCAATGTTAATCCAAATTCATTCTTATTCAATTGCTTTCGTTCCCATTTCTGGAGTTAATTTTCCTTGCATTAAAAAGAATCAAAATCTAAACAAAAAGCCTTTCAACCAAACACACACAGTGCTTCTGAGGTTCCCCAGTTCAACTTAGAAGATAGAGGACAAGGATTGTTGCTATACACTGCTAACACACGGAGGTCATCAAGTAGGGGGTGTGGCACTAATGATGGTCTTGGTGTGTTGCCCAGGCTGACCTTGAACACTAGAAGCTTAAATGACACTTTTGTCCCAGCCTTTTGAATAGCTGGAAATGTGGGAAATGCAACCACACCTAACTCTTCATAGATTCTTAAAAGGATTGTTTGAGCTAAGACATACAAAGAAGATACAAAAGTTTCTAGCATTAATAGAAACTCAGTAAATGTCTTCTTTCCTGTTACAGCTTTAGCACATTTTGGAGATCACCTCTCTGCCTTTATTATCCTGAACTTGAGGAGTAGCTCGGTGGCATGCCAGCACTGTGTTCATACACATACTCTATGGTCCAATGACTAGGAAATTCCAGTATCTGCATTAGCAATGTGGAACCTGTTAGATTTCTCTTGGATGGAGTGGAGGCTTTCCATCATGCTTCGCAGGGCTTGGAAGTGCCTGTTCAGGTATAATCACAGTCTGTCCAGCACTTCAAGGTGGTTTCTACTCACTTTACAGTTCTGGCATAGTACAAAGGAAAGATTCATGAACTAAAAACAATGAGAAATACACTGAGACATATCTATCTAATCTAAATGGTCCCTAATTACTTTGACTGGAAAATCAGCAAGGATGATAGATTGGTCTCCAAGCTTATCTTGGACATACATTAGCCAAATACATTGTAGAATCAGGCAGTCATTGGTTCAGATCCCAGCTCTCCTTCCTACAGATGCTTGATCTTTTAATTTGGCTGAATCTCAAGAGCACAAGTTGTAAAACAGGGAAAATAATTAATTGAAAGAATTGTAAAGAATAGTAAGAAAGGGCCGGAGGGTTAGCTCAGTGGTTCCAGCGCCTGCCTCGCAAGCGCAAGGTCCTGAGTTCGATCCCCGGTAACCACATATAATGCTGGGCGTGGTGACACGCCCACCAACAATCAACACCGCATACCACAATGCCGGATGTGGTGGCTCACGCCTGTAATCCCAGCACTCGGGAGGCAGAGACAGGAGGATTGCTGAGTTCGCGGCGGCTTGCCTGGGCACCATAGTGAGCTCAGGGCCAGCCTGAACTACAAAGCGAGACCCTGTCTCAAAAAAGCAAAAAAAAAAAAGAATAGTAAGAAAAAATAGTGAAAGTATCTGATATGAAGCAGACATTTAATAAACATTATTCCTCTTCAGTTGATCAGAGTTTGTTGGCTTAGTTCTACAGGACTTGTTAAAACACAGAAAGAGGAATGCCCAGAGGTTCAGATTCAGTAGGTCCTGGGGGGAGGACCCAAAAGTTTGCATTGCTGACAAATGCTATGATCATGCTGCCGGTCAAGGGGTCACTCTTTGAAAGCCACTACATTGGAGCAAGAGTCGGCAAAGGATAACACTTCAGACAAGTCTGGCCCACTGCCTATTTTTCTAAAACAATTTCTATTGGAATGTTGCCATGCCAATCGGCTGTGGCTGCTTTACAATTGCTCTACAATGGCCAAGGTAAGTAACTGTGACAGAGACTGTATGGGTTACAAGGCTTGTAACATTTACTTTCTGATGTTTTACAGAGAACTTAGCAGTTTTACTTTAGGCAGTTATTTGGCATTGTTCCCTGGGAATCTGGGGGCTCTGTTAATTTCTGTAAAATTTCTTTCCCACCTAGAGGTCTAGACAATTCTCCAAACAGTGGAAAACATGGCCTTTATAAACCTGAAGAGTAATGGGATCTAGCGAAACTTAATGGTGCTCTTGCAGAGCCCAGTGGTAGAGGTTTCTTGCCTCTGAAACACAGCTCTATCTCTTCTTGCTGTGTGGTTATGGGTGACTTATTTCACATTGGCTACATAGGGGTAATAACAGTACTTATGATAGAATTATCTTGAGGAAGAAAGGTATTAAACTATTGGAAGAATTTTTAAAAGTCCCTAGCGTATAGAAAGTTCTTAATGTTGGCTACTTACTTTTATTATTACTAAAGGAAAGAGAACCATAGGGTAGGTAGTCTGTTCTCTTCCCTCACTCTCCAAGCTTTTCAATTAGATACTTGAGATAATTAAATGTATTCATCATGTGTTTACAATACTAATGCAGCGTACTTACTCTAGTTTAAAATATTTATCACAGATCTTTCTACCTAGAGAGAGAATTCCATTTTTACAGGAGTGTTTCAATAGAATTAATGAGAAAATTAATAGGACCTCACCCAAATCCTTTCTTTTTCAGCAGCCCTTTATGCAGACTTAAAGCCTTTTCAGAATTGGGAAGGAGATCAAAGGTTCTTTAAATCAGAAAATCCAGCGTATCATACTGAGGAATCTCTGTGGTCTAGTTTAAATTTCTACATTTAGTTGTTTGTTCCAAGTCTGAGGCTTTCCAGAAAAGTCTCAGGGCATGATTTTGGATCACACTGTAGCATTGTCTCGCTTGTAGCCCTCTGCCTTCTAACAATATTTGAAGGAGAAGCATCCAGTACACAACTTATGTGTACTCTTTGCCATCTTATCCAGGCTGCAATTTTGTTCTCAACATTCTAAAACGATTTTTTTCTTTCACCTCCTTCAAGTATGATAGTCATAGGGTCAGGCGGATCAACCCTTAAGCCTTCGTTTTTCCCTCTTACAACATATGAACCTGGGCCTCCTTTCTCTAAAGCGAATTAATAGAATAACACAGCTACTGTGAGAGCTAACTATGAAAAGTGCCTTGCAGAATTCCTAATAGTTGTAAACAAGGCTCCATAAACATTAGAATTTTGTTTTCCACCCCACTATTACCACTTTTTGAACTATGCACTAAAACTTTATAATGTCTTTTTTATAAAACTCTTTAAAATGGTTTTCTGCAAAAGAATCTCAGATCTCTGATGAATCTTTGCCTTCACTTGGGGAAGAGTGTTCAATGAAAGAATTAAAAGCAGCTGGGGCCAGGCACAAGCTTTCCTTGAGAAAAGCAGTTCAGGGAGAGCTGGAGAATGCCAGAAGGTCAGAGAAATCACGGAGGCCGGGATAAATTAATTGCTGCTTGGGAAGCATTAATTGCTGTGGGAGAAGCCTTGTGGTATTAATGAGGCAATTAACAGTTGGGTTAAAAATAGCAGCGAAATCCAGGTTGAAGCAGATGGTGTTGGAAGCAATGACAGTGGCCTGTGGTAGCTGTGGGTGGGGAAGAGGTGAACACGTAGATATTGAAAATAACTGAACTGCTAAATTAGTTAACGTACTTACAAGGTTTTTACAAAGAAATGTTCTCTAACTATGATATTATACAGGTAACAATAAAATATAGGTAGAATCAAGGAATTTATTTTTATTTAAAAACATGGAGTGATCATTCCCACATCTGTAGAAATACTTGTCCACTTTAGAAGCCAGGTTCTCTTATCAGTATTTCTCCAGATTTTGATTTCCTGATGACAGCCTCAAAATTTGCCGGTGAAACCTCTGTGGGCCTGTCCACCAGCCCTTCTCTTGGGTTAAAACCAAACCCTGGGTTTTAAACACTGAAGGTGAAGCTCTCCAGTTCACCCTTCACTTCCCAATGTTTTCCACCATATAAAACCATTTCTCTTCTCCTAGTGGAGATTCGGTTTCTTGGTTCCAGCTACAGAAATTAGTTTTGACTGTTCATCTTAAACACCGCAATGCCTAACACACTCATAGAATACCAGAAATTACCTTAGTTTTTAATATTTCTTTTTTTAAAAACATGGGTAATTGAGAGGTAACCTGCAGAAGTTTTGTTTTGTTTTGTTTTGTTTTGTTTTGTTTTGTTTTGTTTTGTTTTTTTCTGGTACTTGAGATCAAACTCAGGACCTTGCACTTGCAAGGGAGGTATGGCACCACAGAGCTAAACCCTGGCCCTCGGAAGCCTTAAACTAGTACAAATATGTGCCCTGCTTCATACAAAAATTTAGTCTCAGTCACCAGCTCCATATTGCCTATTAGAAATTATATAAATTGGGCTGGAGGGTTAGCTCAGTGGTTCCGGCACCTGCCTCGCAAGCTCAAGGTCTTGAGTTCGATCCCTGGTAACCACATATAATGCTGGGCATGGAGGCATGCCCACCAACAATCAACACCGCATACCACAGTGCCAGGCGTGGTGGCTCACACCTGTAATCCTAGCACTCGGGAGGCAGAGATAGGAGGATTGCTGAGTTCGCGGTGGCTTGCCTGGGTACCATAGTGAGCTCAGGGCCAGCCTGAACTACAAAGCGAGACCCTGTCTCAAAAAGCAAAAAAAAAAAAAAAAAAAGAAATTATATAAATACTTGTTGACTTAAAAATGATAGTTAAATCATGAAATAATTCATTTTTCTTCCAAACAGAGAAGTTTAAAGCTTAGGATACAAATACATTGAATTCAGTATTAAGTTGATAATAGTTTTTATGTGCTTTTATCAATATTATCTGTCAAGGTTTCCTGTAATCTTTAAGCACTGAATACAGTGCTTAAAGGATTGGATTGAGGGTAAAAGTTTCAAATATCCTATGTCTGTTGGAGACTGTGGTACTTATACAAGTTTGCTGATTTGCAGTTTAAATTTCTGCCCTAACTTTAATAAATAAAGAACTTCAGAAAGCATGGAAAATTTGCCTAGGTTGGTTTAACCAAATTTGGTCTAGCCAAAAATTTTAAACGTAACTGTTTCTAATTTATTCCAGAATCATTCTTCCTGAGAGTTTATGTTCAACAGTCCATAAACAATAATCAATGGGGATGACTGTATATTAGGGTTTTTTTATTGTTTAGATGGCACAGAAACATTTATAAAACATAAATAGCAACAACAACAAATGGTTCACAATTTATCTAACTCACATTCTCAGAAATTGAATGATGGTGCAGGGGTCAACTGAGGTAGTATTGTGACACTATTGGATGAAGGAAAAGAAAAAACAGACAAGAAAGCCACCACAGAAGACAGAAATTACATACTCATCTTTAGTCAGAGATACTCAATAAAACTACGAATAGTCTATTTAAAATGGAAGGAGGCACAGAGAAATTACTGAACAGAACTGTGGAGAAGTTCTTCCTCGATCATAAAGGACTTGCATGGATGTTAATTTGTAAAAGTCATCTTTCCAGATTAAATCATATATGTTTAATTTATCAAGATCACTGCCTCAGCAGCTGAGAAGAATTTATCAGGAGAGTCAGACAATTACATAGTGATCTTAGAACAATGTGTAAAAGGCAGCTTGATGATTACAATGATTTCTTTGTTTTGTGCTGTAACATCTTAATTTTATTTGGCCTCCCTGATCCTGGCATTGGAAATCACAAACAGCTGCTTTATATCAATGTTCATTTGGCGCTTTCTACATAATCCATCAGTTATGAACTGCAATCTATCAGTACTGTAAATTTAAAAGAATAATCATAAGGCTGATAGGATAGGGTTTCTTAAAACAAACTAGGTAAAACTCTGTGGCTGGTGGCCCTGCACCTTCTTTTCTTCCCTCATACTTTTTCCCATTGCTCTTAGGACCCATGACTAAAAATACCATGGGCCCAATTTCTCTCTGAGCCCTTGCCCTCAGGTCAACTTTATTAGTCCACTCAAATCCTGTGTCCTTGAGTGAACATCACAGATGGCATCTTTTATAATTAGCATGTGGGTTACACAGACTTAGTCCTGTTTAACAAATGGGAAGATAAAATTTCTTCTGGGGACCCACGTGTCTTCCCTTCTCTCCCATCCATTCTGGGACTCCCGCGTATCACAGATTTATGACTGTATTGTTGAGGAAGCTGAAAAACATTTCCTGTCATACATATTTGATAGTAGATATCTGCAGGGGGGAAATGACTATATAAATCTGCAATACCGACATTTTCATAACACATTCAAACTCCATGAGATACATTGCCTAGCTTTCTTAAAAAAGGAGAAAAACAGGGCCAGCCTGAACTACAAAGCGAGACCCTGTCTCAAAAATCAAAAAAAAAAGGAGAAAAAAATATTATATCTAAAGATTTTAAGAAGTAAAATAGCTGGCAAATATTTGCTTATCAAACAGTTTAATAGCAATGAGTAAAGTTCCCTCTAAAAGCTGTACGTGAAATAAATTGAGCATGACTCCTTGTGTAAGATTTGTACAGTGAAGAATGCTGACATTGCTCCTGGAGAATTTAGATGATTAAACTATGGCTACAGACCTGTTTCGAGGGAGAACAACACTTGTTAGTTTTATTATGGACGTGACATCTTTCCTTCACCATCTACTCCTAACAAAATGAGACTATTACAAACCAATTACTCTGTAATAATGTAATGTCTGATGTTTTCCTAAATCAGCACCTCTTTCACTCCCATCCTGTGTCTTAGAACGGTGGACCATGGTGATCGGCGAAGCCTCCCTCAGATGAAAACTTCAGTTCCCACTAACTGGCCTCTCACTTGGGTCCCTCAATGATTCTGTCTCCTAGTCAAGTTCATAAAAACTGTCTCCATCTGTACCTGTTCCTCATAGACCACATTTTTATCTTAATATTGGTCCTTATTTGATTCTAGTCATCTGGCTCAAGTGCCTAAAGAGTTCTATTCTTTTGCCTGCATACCACCATTAAATAAATAATAGGGGGGCTGATTGACAATTGAGAGATGAGGTCTTGCTTCATTATCCAAGCTGGTCTCGACCTCCTCAGCTCAAGTGAACTTCCCACTTCAGCCTCTGGACTACCTAGGATGAAACACTGCTCTAGAATTTATTATTGGAATTGCTCAATGGAAACATTATTCATCTGTCCCGCTGATTACCAGTGAGTAAAGAAAAGCTAATGAATCTAGTTACAGTCTGAACTTCAAGCACTGAGCCAATGATGAGATAATCAAACTCAACTGCCTTGATTATAATGATGAAAAGCATAGAAGTAAAGGTTAACATACCATGAAGATTAGAAAAGTCTAAAGAAAAAAAGCCCCTTATCCTTTTCCTAAGATTTCTTTTAAAGATCTTTTGAGCTAGGAATCAAGATTATTTCTTTGGTCATAAAGCCTCGAAGTTTGGACTTCTTATTCTAGGATATTATATTAGCAAATGACATTGTCTATGCAGTTTATTTGTTATGAAATTTGAGATAGGCCCTGGAGTCTTCTGAAGCACCAGTGAACAGGCTTCTTTTCCTAAAATTCAGCATTAACCTTGGAAAATTCCCTTTTCTCTCATGTCTATTGCTCTATGTCTAGAGTTTGCCAGGTGACTGTCTCATCTGTTTGGATGAAAACTAGTATTCCTCTGGGTTTGTACCTTATCTTTTCCCACCTCAACTCACCAGATAACATCCTAACTCAACAAATCACAAGGAGCTATTGCTTTTTTTTGAACTGGCTGTCTGACCCACCTGATCCAACTGGCCTACGTGGTCCCCAGTCCATGTCTTCCCTCCCCAGCCTTGGACTTCTCACTGCTGCCTGGCCCATCACTGCGAGGTAAGATAACACACCAAACTCCACACACTTTAGGTCTCACCTGCTAAGGATTCTGCTTCAGTTCAGAGTGAGCTATGCTGATTATCCCACCAAGGGTCAGATGACTCCATGTATTCTGCTTCTGAGGAAAAAAAACCCACATTTTCTAATTAGAACACATAGCATCAGGAAGATTAAAAATTGGGACTGATAATTTCTAAAATATCATTCCTGTTTAAATACTGGGTTTCACATTTTTATAAATAAGAAAACCAATGATCAGAAAAATTAAAAATCAGAAAATTGAAAAAGCAAACTTGCCTTTGATTAGTGTGGAAATATCATCAGAGATGTAAGAGTAAATGTGTAGATGAAGGGGTTCATTTGTGGAGTTTTGTGGTATGATTCTATGGTGATAATTTCTATGGTACATTTATGCTCCTAATAACTGATTTAAAACTAACAACCAGCTACAAAACTCTTTGAAATTTAACTAGGTTCTCTGGGAACTGGTACCAGCTATTTTATTTTTAGCACATGCCCAATATAGGTCTTGTTTTATAGTGATAATCAAAGACCACTTACTTAGTCCTAGTGTCCTGTATTCCTCTAACTTATGCAGGTTATTTCATTAAACCCAATCTGTAGGGCTCGGATCATCCCAGATTTCAAGACAAATCTTGTCTGTAGACCTGAGAGTCATTAAATGCTCCCACGCCAGAGATAAACTCAGCTTTAAGTTTTTCAAATTTCCTCTGATTCTTCTTGCTCCTGTTTCTGAGTTCACTGTGAGAAGATCCAGTCTCTTGGCTTCCTGCCAAAGAATCCTCCTCACACTCAGACGTAGGCTTCCAAAGATGGTAACTAAAATCCATCCCAACATATCTATGGACTTCTTTTACTCTAATGGTTTAACTAGTTGCACAGGTAAGAAGTGAAACACAGAGTGGTAGTTACACCTGAGGTAGGGGCAGATTAAGAAATGCTCACGATGGATAACATTTCTATATCTGTACCTGCTGTAAAATGTGTTATTTCTACAGCCATTGTGCTCCTCTATCTTCTTTCAAGTCTGAGTGACAAAAGACTGAAAACTGCATGCTAGCTTTTCCTTTGATGCTGAGTCAAGGAAACATCAGACAGAATTGTGTGTGCAGCTCTTGGACAAAAGACATTGCACTATGATGTCACCAGAGACATGTTGTATTCAAAATGTAGCCTAGGCAACTCTTCATGAATAGCCATGTTTTTGCGCCCAGAATTTAAAAATTACTGACTAGCACAAAAATGAATGAATAATCATACACATTCATGGCCACAAATCATAGTTCATGGAATAACTTGCTAACAATTCTGAGAAAATAAATTATAATACATCTAATAAATGGATGATTATACAGGGTTTGAATTTTTAACTATGAAGACTGCATAGTCATGTAATTTTTTAGGTGAAAATTCCAGAATTGTGTATCACTAAAACAATATTCTAAAACCTTAGAAAAAGTCTTAGTGATTGAAACCCCCAGAGAGTTATGTTAGGGTTGAGAGACTATGTTTCTTCTTCTCTCATTTTCCCAATTTTCTATAACATGGTCACAGTGTTCCTCTATTACCATATATTAAAGTAAGTAGTCTTGCTAAGCATGATGGCTCACACTTGTAATCCCAGCACTCGGGAGGCAGAAGCAGGAAGATTGCTGGTGAGTTCAAAGTTAGCCTGGAATGCATAGTGAGTTCAGGGTCAGCCCAAAATACAAAGTGAGCCCCTGTCTCAATAATAAATAAATAAATAGTCTTAAAAATTGGCAGATATCTTGGACTGCTAACCAGGAGCCTGAACACTGAAGAGTGAACACTGAGAAAGCTCTGTCTTGAATGGACCCTCTTTACCCTCTTGTAAGCCTTTGACAGCCCTCATAACAGTTGAGAAACCAGAAATACCCACTATCAGAAAGAACTGTCACAAAACCAGGACGTTTGAGGTGAGTAACTGGCACCTTTTTCAGCTCCCCAAGTGAATGGTCAGGCTCTGTTTTTTCTTATGCTTTTACTGCTCTGGAATGCTTCATTTCCAGTGCCATCTATTGACTGCCTTTTTTGGGGGGAGGTCTCTGGACCTTTTATTTTATTGCTAATTTCCTCATACTTTCGACTTTTTCAGACTCTTGAGCCAAGAGAAGGTCTTCACTTTTTACCGGTTTTCCTTAGTTGCTTCCAAATCATTGACATTCTGCTCTAGCAAAAACTTATCTTTCTGAGCTCACGTTACTTCACTGTCCTACTTGTATTCCTCCTTGGTAATGTTATTCACAGGCTTCTGAAGACTTCTCTTTCAGTGAGAACTTTAAGACACAACTATTAGTTAGCCTTTCATCTCCACCAGCAAGGCCCAAATCAGGATCCATGCTATGCATGCCTGCACTCTCTACTGTTACAGAGCGACTAAAAACTGCTGAGACCAAGGAGCTCTGCAAAGTAGGGCTGCTACAAATGCACCATCGGTCAACTAAATTGCTTCCTGAGTCTTCTCCATTAATCTTTTTTTTTCTTTTTTTGCTTTTTGAGACAGGGTCTCGCTTTGTAGTTCAGGCTGGCCCTGAGCTCACTATGGTGACCAGGCAAGCCACCGCGAACTCAGCAATCCTCTTGTCTCTGCCTCCCGAGTGCTGGGATTACAGGCGTGAGCCACCACGTCCGGCATTGTGGTATGCGGTGTTGATTGTTGGTGGGCATGTCTCCACGCCCAGCATTATATGTGGTTACCGGGGATCGAACTCAGGACCTTGCGCTTGCGAGGCAGGCGCCGGAACCACTGAGCTAACCCTCTGGCCCCACTCTCCATTAATCTTTAGCAGAGATGGAAAGAAGAGTCTCTAGTAAGTCAAGCACAAGCCGTGTAGAATCTGTGCCAGTATCAGTTGACTGTACCTCAACTTCAAATTCACCCTTTACTATGTGTACTATGTTAATGTGGAATTATTTTAAACATTTCTCTGCTGAAAGGAACATGATGCTATGCTTTCTTGGCCAAGTGCAGGAAGAACATTGCGGGAGGAAGGGGCTCTGCTGGGGTTCCTAGCTATAACATGGCAAGT
The DNA here is from genome assembly GCA_004025085.1 of Thryonomys swinderianus. NCBI lineage: Eukaryota > Metazoa > Chordata > Mammalia > Rodentia > Thryonomyidae > Thryonomys > Thryonomys swinderianus. Next base: position 13,246 of record PVIC010030223.1, read on the forward strand.
CAGCAGCATGTGAGGACAGCCAGTGGTGCACATCCTCAGCCAGCCAGCCAGAAGGAGCTGTCCCTGGGGCCCTTTGCAGGCACAGCAACGTGGCCTGATGACCCTTTCCCCACTGCTTTTTCTGTAGACATCCTGTCCTTCAGGCCTCCTGCTGGGATTGGCTTCCTGGTTGTTCACATTCATTTCCCTCCTTCAGCGTGTCGCCAACAGGATATTCCTCTTAATGTCACCCCGAGTTTCCCTCCCCTTCCCAGTGAGACACCAGGTCCCCTCGCAACACTGCACACCATACAGTGACCACCAGCTGTGCCTTGTCAACCCTGCCTGAACTCCAAAGCATTGTTCTCCGCATATCCTGTGGCAAGAGACAGCTATGGACAACAAACAAGTAAACTTCTCTACCATCCATTGGGTTCAACTACGCGGTCCCCGGTGTGATTGGAATGGCAGCTCCAGGAAGGGTTTCCCCCTTCCAAGTTCGACCTATGCCTTTGCCCTAGGTTACGATAAAGAGTACTCTTATGTGAGGTAGTTACTCTAGTGTCATGGTAAAAATTGTAATTCTTTAAACTTCTGCAGTTCAAATCACTCCGTGGTTTCAGTCTTCCGATTAGGTCCATATTTATAGAGTCCAAGAAAAGTCTTTTTATTCACAGGCTTCTGAAGACTTCTCTTGTGAGAAGCGAGGACACTGGTCAATGGAACATTTGCTTGGATGGCTGCTTGTATTCCTCGATCTCCTATCCATTCCTCTTCCTACCGTGCTCCTGCTTTCACCCTCCCTGTGGCACCCCAAGATCCCCAGTACCTGTTGCCACCTCTCAGGAACAGTTTGGGCTCTGTCTGACTTTGACTTATCTGCTCCATCTCACACCACTTCCCTTCAGTTTGAAAAGCTTCGTTTTCCCAAGTTTCCCTCTATTCTTTAAATATTTTTTCCCCAGTTTCCTTCCAAGGATCTTTCTTCTGCCTGTTTTGACAATTTGAACTCAATATCCAGATAACATTCTTCTCTGTTTTCTCCTCCATTTTCCACACTGTAAAGTACAACACCCATCACTTTCCCCAAGGCAGGAACGTGGGAGGTACTCTGAATTTTCTTTCCCTCTCTCATTTTATTTTTACCTCCACAGTCTATACCTTAGTGAGGGGTAGAATATAAAAGAATAAGTGTGAAATTTATTTAAAGAATAAGGGAAAACGGCCAGGAGTGTTGGCTCACGCCTGTAATCCCAGCACTCGGGAGGCAGAGGCAGGAGGATTGCTGAGTTCGAGGCTTGCCTGGGCTACGTAGTGAGGTCAGAGCCAGCCTGAACTACAAAAAGCGAGACCCTGTCTCAAAAAAAAAAAAAAAGAATAAGGGAAAACATTAGGCAGAGAAGTCCAGATGGTGGTCACAGTTTATATATAATGCAGAGAGGTGTAAAGTGGTAAATTACCACGAAGGCCTTATTTTGTATATCACCTTGACTGGAACATAGCACCCAGTTTTAAATTAAACATTACCCTAGTATTGTTAGGAAGCTATTTTGTATCATTTTTTAGCACCTATAATCAATTGATTTCATGTTGAAGAATCAATCTCCATTAATATGAAGGGAACATCCAATAAATTGAAGGCTTTAACTACAAAGGCTTTTTTGGATGAAAACAAATTTTGCATCAAGACCACAACATTCACGCTTGCCTGAATTTCCATTCTGCCTATCATTTCCCAACTTTCGAGCTTATCTCTTTGTCTCTGTGACTCTATGTATGAAGTCAGCCCTCTGTATGGTGGGTTTCATGTTCCCAAATGCTAATTAAAACTATTTTTCAATAGCATATCTGCCTTGAGCATTTATATACTTTTTACTTGTCATTATGATAAATAATACAATGTAACAAGTATTGACATTGAGTTAGGCATTATATTTAATTTATATATGTTAAATAGTTATATGTAAGGTTGTGAGTAGGTTATGTTCAAATATGGTGCCATTTTATATAAGAAACGAGTATTTGTGAGTTTTGGAATCTACAACATACTCTGGAATTGATCTTCTGTGGATACTAGTGAATGTCTTTGTATATACACAGACACACACACACACACACACACATCTCTGAAGAGCTCTGAGTAATACACTTGCAAAATTTCTACACTTGGCCTGTTTGCCCAGATTCCCATTGGCAGGGTAAGTCAATAGATGGGACTAACACAGAACCTTAGGTGCCTTTAAATCTTTCTACACTCAGGTATGTTATAAGATACAAAAAACAAAGATCATATTTTTCATGTCTCGTGTACAGTCATGTGGCATTTGTAGTAAGAACTACTTTTTAATAGCTAGTACTAGGCATTGTTATAATGTTTATGAGAGAAGAGAAAACAAAATGTCAGAAGAAAACCAGTTAACTAATCAGGCATTTAATCACCATGAAAGACTTAACAAAGATTAGCAATTAGTTTTTCCTTTGAGTAGAAATAGAAATAATTAAATTAGTTCAACACATAAGTGGGAAGAAATCAGAAGCTAAATTCCATTGTTTGCACCTCTGTCCTCCCCCACCCTGTCTCTGTCTGTCTGTCTGTCTCTCTCTCTGTTTTAAAGAATGTCTCTCTTTGTTAAAAGGAGTGGTGAATGCAAGGAGGCTATGAGAAGCCTCAGGTTGCTTATACATTTATTTAATTTCTGGTGTTGAGAAATAATAGAAATAAAAATGTGCCAACATCTGTAGCGGTCATGAAAATTCATTTACATTATCTGAGTATCTAGTGATTTGAAAGGGGTTACACATTCTTGAATCAAATTCAAGAAATGACCTTTATTACTTCATCAATGTCTCTGCAACCCTCCTCCTGAAATATCCCCTCATATCTGCATCGGGAGGCACCCCCCACATGTTTCCTTTGTTGGAGAAAAAGCCAGCAAACCCCATAATTCCCAGAAGTGGTGCTGTGACTCATGCTAACCCCACGGTTCCTGTATAAACTAAGAGGACTCATTCCTTTGTTCATTAGTCAGATAAATATTTTAAAGACTTGGTCTTTTTTACCCTCCACTTTCAGGGAAGAAATGAAAGGGGGAAAAACAGGAAAGATTTTTAAAAAATTTTACTTTTCATTAGAGTAAGGCTACTTTTAATTAAACAAGGTGACTAAAATATTTAAATCTAATTATGTATGGCAGATTTTTAGCTTCTTTTTTTTTTTTTTTTTTTGCTTTTGGAGACAGGGTCTCGCTTTGTAGTTCAGGCTGGCCCTGAGCTCACTATGGTGCCCAGGCAAGCCGCCGTGAACTCAGCAATCCTCTTGTCTCTGCCTCCCGAGTGCTGGGATGACAGGCGTGAGCCACCATGTCCGGCATTGTGGTATGCGGTGTTGATTGTTGGTGGGCGTGTCTCCACGCCCAGCATTATATGTGGTTACCGGGGATCGAACTCAGGACCTTCCGCTTGCGAGGCAGGCGCCGGAACCACGGAGCTAACCCTCCGGCCCGATTTTTAGCTTCTTAATAGTTCCTTGCACTTTCCATGAAAATAATTACGGAATGAGTTACCTAAAATGTGATATAATTATCCATTCAGTTACACTGGGGAACACAAAGGATGCTCAAGAAAACCTTAATAGTACTATATCAATAATAAAAAAATTGGGGGTAAAATTTAAAAACATTACTATCTCAAAAAATTTAGTTCTTTTGTCTGAAGTTTTCAAATAAAATTTGATTCAACCTTTTTCTTGAAGATTAAAATTTGCCAACCAACCAAGTGTGTAGGTTCCCTGTTGGGTTTTGTGGCAAATTTTAGTGGTATATGATAATAAGAGTCAGAAGCTAAACAAAGGCCAAGAATTTTTATGGTTTTTGTTGTGGAAAGTTCCCCTTCTGAGCCTCATCTCAACATTACCAGCATCACACCATCATTTTCATGTTTTAAACATTCAAAAAAGGCACGAGAAATTAGTGAAACAAGGTGTCATGCATTCGAAGATTTTGTTAAGTTGTAAGGGTAAGATTTAATGAACTTTTGGTGGTACGAAGAATCAAGAGTTTTGGTAGGGGCAGTAGACTATTACCCCCACCTGAAATTCAGTTACCATGAAGGCTGTCGTGCTTTCTACATATAGTAGATTGAAGCCTTCATTCATGGGATCTGATTCCACCCCAGACAAAAACACAAATGCTTTCTGCCTCAATTTTGATGATTATGGAAATTAATTTTGTGAGAAAAACAATAACAAAAAAATGGCATGGACTTAGTTATACTGTAAATATTACAGATATTCTCACTTGATGAGATAACACATATTAAGCCCCTAAAAACACATTCTGGCACATAGACCCTTGAGTGCTTGCTGTAAACTGCCAGTTGAGCAGGTAATTATTTTTTTATAATAGGGAAATTTTCTGGGATTCTATCATTACTTAGAAGTTAGTCATATTAAACAAAAAGATTGGTATTTTAGTTCAGATCCTGTTGAAGTAAACTGTGCAGTACTGAAGGTCCAGAATGAATTGATTTTGTATTAGTTATGCCTTTGCAAGGGATCGCTTAGCAGTGGATGTCCATTATAGATCCTCAAGGAATCCATACAGAGTCACTTTCTCCACTGCTGAATTTAAAATGCCACAGATGGATTAGCAACAGAGAAAAGCTCCCTCAGTTTCTGTGACTCCTTCCTCCCCAGAAATGAGGAAGCTACAGGACGTGTTTTGCTTCTGGTAGCAATTGAATCCTTGCCATGAGTTTGTCCCAGGAGTGGCTGCTGTGAGGAGTATTTGGGAAGGGGTAGGGTAGTGACTAAGCATCACCCAGCCTGGGCTGCATCCCAGGAGGCAGGAGGATACTTAAAGTGGAAAGCAGGTAATGAAGAATAAGACAGACTGGCATATTATCACTGTGCCCATCAGCTCCCACAAGCTTGGGCTGTGCTCAGATGCCATCAAAGGAGAATTAAAAGCTGTGACTGTAAACAACCACAGAGGTAAGAAGAGGCTAGAAAACACAACTCACTCAAAAAGTTTAAGGAACGGGGATAATTTATTCTAAAGAAGAGAAGACTGAACATATGTCTTAGGGAAAACTTGTGACTCGCATGAAGAAATAACTCTGCAGTTTGGTGCTTGCACAGCGAGCTGGACACTTTCACACATACGTGGTCATCATCTTACTTAGTCATAGCACTTAAGAAAGATTATTTTACAGATGAGGAAAGTGACACTCAAAATTCATCAATTTAAGCAAACCACGTGGGAAGTAGAGGTAGCACTGTGATTTTCTTCCAAGTCACAATGACTACCATGGACCATACACAGCAGTGACTGCTCGATAAAGTATCGTTTTCATACAGGGATTTGGTCACAGTCCTGGATTTGAGAATCTAGAAAGACAAGGGAGGTGGTCTGTTTAAATATCTCAAGTTTCTACTTGCTTTGTGACTGCTAATGGCAACATGTATTTCAGTTTTCTTCATCCCTACCTGCCTAGTAGATGCTATACTTTTGCCAGGCAATAGGAGAACTCTCAACTCAAATCTCTAACTCCAAGGCATAATGAAACAGAAACCTTTTCTCAAAGCTTTCTGAATGAGGTCATATCTTTCTTTCTCTTTTTTTTTTTTTTTTTTTTGAGATAGGGTCTTGCTTTGTAGTGCAGGCTGGTCCTGAGTTCACTACATAGTCCAGGCAAGACTCAAACTCAGCAATTCTTATGCTTTTGCCTCCCAAGTGCTGGGATTACAGGTGTGAGCCACCACTCCTGGCACTGTGCTGTGTGGTATTGATTGCTGGTGAGTATGAGTCACCACACCCAGTACTGTATGTGGTTACTGGAATTGAACCAGGGACCTTGTGCTTGTTAGGCAGGCGCTGGAACCACTGAGCTAAATCTCTGGCCCAGGTCATATATTTCAATGAAACTACCAATGCTTTGCATAGAAAAGTTCAGGAGTATGATTTGGCTAATACTTCTCAGAGAGTTAGACAGAAAAATAAAACAGTCACTACTGTCAAGATGATTCAGAGAGAGGCCAATACCCATACCTCAGTAACAATCTTGCTCACCCTGGGCGATGGGTAGTACCCAGACTTTTGCTAGCTTGTGTCTAGCATTTCTAAAACCAGAGAAAGACAGAGAAGGATCTGTGGTCACTGAGTCCAGTTCCTACATCATTCTTGTAGAATTTGCCCTCAAATAACCTTGGCTTTGATATGACCAAGTCTAGACTCCATATTTCCCAATAATTCCAATATATTCTTATTGTATACATTGATACAAACACCCATACTCCATTTCTATTTCTGTATTCTCTTTTCTCTGTTGTTCAGCCTTCAGGGCCTTTTCCCTTGGGAAATAAGAACCTGTGATTCTGGAGACACAAGAGGCACACGCTGGAGTCAGGGAGTGGGAAGCAGACGCAGATCTCTTAGGAACCTTCTTGACTTTAGCCCTTGCGTTTCTGTTTAGATTATACTCTGCAGGTCAGCTGACTTGGCAAAGGGAAGCCCTTTCTAGACATGCATCCTACATTTGTTTGAGTTGTCCACAGAGTACAGTTAAGTTTTCACGAGAGTGAAAAAAACTTCGACCTCTATTTTTTACTGTGATATAGGTACATTTTATAGATACATTATGATTACCCTGAACATTGAGTATTCATACCAGTATATGACACAACTTAATTCTCATTTTTCCCACTCCCCTATCCACCCTATACTCCCCAACCCCTATACACACACACAGTCACACTTAATTCCTAGAGCTGCCCAGTGATCAGAGCACCACTGTGAGGCGGAGCTGCCTGGAAACTGCATTCTCAGCTGCTTCACTTTTTTTTTTTTTTTGGCGGTACCAGGGATTGAACTCAGGTCCTTGTTCTTCCAAGGTAAATGCGGAACCACTTGAGCTAAATCCCCAGCCCCTCAGCTTCTTCACTTTTGGGGGAAAAAGTTAAGAAAGCCCAGCCTCCAAGAACATAAAGAATTTAGTCAGGGTTACACCAAAGTCCTAAATCTTGTTCTGGGCTTTTTAGATATTGGGCTATCTCTCAATTTAAGAAAACAACTAGGAGGTTTATATGAAAAAAATCTTACTAAATTGCCATATTTCAAATGTAATATTCTTCCTCCCACACGTGAAGATCTATTTAAAGTTTATAATCATATAGCCTCCCAACAAAGCAATGTCTTAAATGCTGTAAGGAAGGGGTTTCCTGATTACATCTGTGGACTTTACAATAAGCTTGGAAACATGTCTGAGTCCATCATAGAGCGTAAGTTAGTGGCCTGAGATGCCTGAGCACTGTGCTGGCCGCAGCCTCTTCAGGTCTTACTGTTCAGTTCTGCAGAATGAAGGTAATTATTTACCCCATGGAGTTTTTGTGAAGATTAAATGTGAGATGTATAGGCACTATTTATAGTACAGTTCTGGGTATGAACTAATTCAAATATTCTTTATGTGTCCTTTGTGTAACTTGCATAAAATTTCCACATTTTATTTGGTTTTAATTTTCTTTCTCTTTCTTTCTTGCTTGCTTGCTTGCTTGCTTTTTTTGAGACAGGGTCTTGCTTTATAGTTCAGGCTGGCCTTGAACTCACTATGTAGCCCAGGCTACCCTAAAACTCACAGCAATTCTCCTGAGTGCTGGGATTGCAGGCATGAGCCACCACACCTAGCACTTTGGTATATGGTACTGGGGATAAAGATTTGGAACCTTGCATTTGCCAGGCAGATACTGGAACCACTGAGTTAAATCCCCTAGTTTAGCTTTCTTTAGATGTGTCTTCCACTTGTTAAACAATAAGCCATGAGGTAGTTACAGCTCTCTCAGTGGGAAGAGTAAACATCAAAGAAAGAGAATTATAAACTAGTCATATTAGGAGTAATTCAATATCACTAACCCCAGGTGTATGTACTGGAGAGAAGTAGAAATGAAAAGGGCCCTAAAATGCTACCAGAATTGAGCATAAAACTGAGGCATTTTCCACAGGTACTTCCCACAATAATTTACCTGACATTTCTGTGTTTTACAGGCTCGTCCTTTGCTGAGCCACGCAATAGCTCACGTTCTCATCTCTACCAGCCTCCATTTAAGCCCTCGCTTTGCTTCATTAGCCCCTTTTCTCCTTGGTGTGGAGGAGCCTAAAGTGTCGTGCCATCCGCAGGAAGGAGAATCCTCCTGCCAATCTCATTAAACAATATTCCATTCTCTCAACATACTGTCCTTCGTTGAAAATGTAATGAATACAGATTTTGCTAAGCTAGGAACTTATGATGACTTATTTTTATGTAGTTTTCTCCTTACAGAATGGATTAAGGCAAGTTTATGAGGATACTTAAAATAAAGCAAGATAGCTTAAGTACAAAAGGAAAAAAGTGGTAGGAACAAAAAGAAAGCCCTAGAGGAGGTTAATTTTAAAAATATTTCTTTCTAAAATAAAAGATATGTATAAAGGAGGTGGGGAGGTGTGGGTGGGTAGGGATATGGGTAAAAGTGAGAATTAACTTTTCTCATATACTGGTACAAATTCCCCAATGTTATATGTGATTGTGAGATGTATATAAATTGCACCAATAAAGAATTCTTTCTGCTCAAAAAAGACCATGACTTTTTATGAGTAGGTCATTAATTTGGCTGAATACATTAGTAACAAGCACTAAAAATCATCAGCTCAGTTGCTTAATGTTTAGCATTTGAAAGGCAAAAACAGATCAATTGCTGGGAAGTAATTCTTAGAATTAAGACTAAAAAAGGATTGCTTCCATCTCGCAGTAGAGACAATA
>PVIC010030224.1:0-22036 GCA_004025085.1 Thryonomys swinderianus
AGCTTTTTCAGAACCCCAGTTCTGAAAATTATATCCGTCTCCTTCTCATGCCTCTTTCCATTTCCCCTTAGCAACCCTGCTGGCCTTTAGTAATCATGCAAATCTTCGGCTAACCTCTGAATGGAGAGTATTGCATCAGATTTGTTTGATGAATCTCTTGGGTGAGTCAATATGTGATCTTGTATAAAACTCTGAAATAAGTAGCAGTAATTCAGCATAAGAGGCCTAAGAGAGAAAAGATGATGAAACAGAAAGATAGGGTTACAATTCAACACCATTCCACCAAGATCTCTACTTCTTCAGTGAATTATGGTTAATAAAAAGAGCATTGTCTTTTTGTTCCAAATAGCACATTTACTAGGATTTTCAAAGTGGATTCCTCAAATGTATGACATTTTGGTTAATACGGAGCTAAATTAGCTTTGAATATTATCTAATAATATTTTAATGGTGCCCTGCAGCTTTCAAAGTAATGTTAATTTTATACATTTTGCCTGATTTTTTAAAAGAAAATAAATAACAATAAAAAAGGAAATTTAGGGCCAGGGAATTTAGGCGTCTACACAGAATCATTCTATTACTTTTGAATTTAATCCTAATGCCACATACTCAAATTTCTGTTTTCAACCAGAATATTTTATTATACTAATGTCTTCCTAAGATTAATTTCTTTCATCCAAATAAGATTTATGATATTTATTCATACTACTTTCTATCCCATCAAAATGTCTTTTCCCTTGAATTGCTTAGTGTAAGTGGTAGGTGATTGCATTTTCTTCCTTCACATTAACTGTAAAAAATAAATTTGTTTTCATGGAATAATACAGTGTCTTAACAAATTAAAACTACTTAATACCGAATATGACCCCAGGTAGCTTCTTACTGCGATAATGTACAAGATAGCAGAGTCAAGCTTGATAGAGTTTCTGCAGGAGGACCTCGTTCAAGCACAGCTCAGAGGCACAATTCTGACTTCACAGCATGTTACAAATTCATTGCATCTTCACGATGAGAAAGGGAGGAGAAGAATACATTAAGAATTATTTTATTATTGTTGCTGGAGTTGCATGAAAATGCAGTCAACGGTAAAATGTAAGGCATTAAAAGATACAAAAGATGATATTATACTGTATATTGGTTTAACTCAACCATAGTTTAATTTGGAAAATGTCATATGTAAATATAGCTCTAGAGAATCTGCATAGATTAAACTGAGAAAAGAAGTCTGAATAAAAGGAAATGAATTCAAATAAAGTAAACCCAAACTGCATTAGACATAATTTGGTCTGATCACTTAATTAATATTAAAAACTATCAGTATATAATTACATTAGTTATTTTAATATATTGACCAAAATGTCCAAGGGTTATGTGGTCTTCAGAGAACAAAATTTATTCTATCAGTTTAACATACTTTAGAATCTTCATAAATATTTTAAGTATTTCATGCAACATATTATATGAAATTAAAATTGTTTCATAAAAGTTCTGTGATGATCTGAAAGCTGCATATTAAAATTCCTTTGGTGTGCTTTTGGTGCTTGTAAGTCCTTTAATTTCTGCACACTGCTCTACACACATATACTCGTGATTTGTCTTTGTAGAGTATTTTTTAATACCACCTGTCCTCTAGAGAGTCGTTTACTCAGGTGTGTGCTTTTTCCAAAATTCTTCATGGGTAAAAAGAGAAAATGCAACTAATGATAAGAACAGAGGAAATATGTTGCAATTATTCTTCCCTTAAGCACTGTTGTTCCACAAACAACGAAATTTCTGTTGATTTGGAACATGACATATTGTATTTGTAATCTGATAGAAAAGGATCCCACAGCAACGAGTCCTCACCATGATTTCACGGCCCCCGCAACGGGAAGGGCATGCACAGTGACTGTGTTCACAGGTAAAGGTTAGCTGCACCACCTGTGCTATGGCCAGCGCAGACTCTGTGAGACTCCTGGGGAAATTTCACCCTGTGGATTAGAGCAGGAAATGGGACAACAGAGTAAATGTCAAAGTAATGTGATCTTGAACTAAGATATGTAAACAGTTTCAAAAGCTAAAACCATCAAGAAATTCTCCAAAATAAAACAGCCCAAAATCTCTTTCAGGCTTTTGACTGTCAGGGCTGTGACAGAAGAAATTTGTACTTCTTTAAGCCATTGGGAATTATTTTCAGCCTCAAAAGGACCTAATGTGTTACCTGTGTAGCGTAACCTGGATAGAAGTCGGCACCTACCTTCTCATATGACCTGCAATATTGAGAAAACACGAACTACGTGTCATGATTTCTCAGTTCTTTTTTCCATTCAAATGAAATTAAACTTCTGCTGATCAACTGAAAATATTAATACGGATTTATGGCAAAACTGGAATCTATTATTCATGTAGCTCTTGATAAATATAACAAGCCAAACATAATTTCAGTATTTTAATAAAAAACAGTTCCGAGTGGAAAATCTAATAAGAATAATTCACTGATATACATTAAAAAGTAGAGCTCAGATCTATTTCCAGTGTAAAATTTCACTGACAGAGTTATATTTAAGTGTCTCAAAGTGTCTTCTGAATTGCTTCACTCCAAGAAATGTGTTTAACCAATTTAAATACAATACAGAGTAATGATTTTGTGCAGACTTTTGGACAGAGAATAAGCACCCTGACCGAGAGCTCCAGTCGTCGGAAGGATGTGCCTCACAGACTCGGCGCGACCCACGTGCTTAACGCGGAGTCTTCTCTTCACTGTGTAAAGCTGCTGTACATCTGGGCCTCATTTTACTAAGCTCAGCGTTCATCTTCATTAATTTCCTTAGAAAAATTTAAAGTTTATTCTAGGTCATCTCATTATCAGATATTAAAAACAGTTTCCTGGTTTCTACTTTTGAAAAAAAAAGTAGCTGCATATTGCTGAAAAGGAAGGATGAAACAGGGCAATTGTGAATGGCAACTCTAATCAGAAGACTTTTTTTCTATTAGACATGAAATCCAAAACCGCAGAGGATTTGTTTTGTTGATATGGAAGCAGAAGCGAAAAAACAGATACATGTATATGGAAAGGAGAACACTGATTTTTTTTAGGTCAAGTAATCCTTTCTTGCAATGGATCACTTTAAAAGTTTGGGTAAAATTATTGTATTGTGACTTTCTGTACATTTAATAGACACAAAAAGCATGGTATTTTAAACTGTAGAAAGCTACCAACTGAGAGATATGTAGCGAGATTGTTTCCACCCTCATAAAATTGCTAAACTGGTCGAACTGTGTTCCAGTAACAATCTCTCCCTTACTCATTTTTTTTTTTTTTTTTGAGACAGGGTCTCGCTTTGTAGTTCAGGCTCGCCCTGAGCTCACTACGTAGCCCACGCAAGCCTCAAACTCAGCAATCCTCCTGTCTCTGCCTCCCTAGTGCTGGGATGACAGGCGTGAGCCACCATGCCCAGCACTGTGGTATGCGGTATTGATGGCTGGTGGGCGTGAGTCACCACTCCCAGCATTGTATGTGGTTACTGGGATCGAACTCAGGACCTTGCACTTTCGAGGCAGGCGCCAGAACCACTGAGCTAAATCTTCTGCCCACTCATTAATTTTTATAGGTTTCAATCCACCTGCTACTAAACATTCTCAAAACTGGCCTCCCACTGCTTCAAGGGAGATATCTTCACTCTTTTGTAAAATCGAAACATGTTTCTCTTGATCTCATTTGTTAATTTCCATTTCTAATCTTCACCAGCCCTCCCTTTTTCCTAACTCCCATTGAACACCTTGTGGATTAAGGAGGGAACGCGGTGACTCCTGTACCACACAGTGTGCGGCACGCAGGAGCGGGTATGCACTGATTCAGGGCAGCGTCCGAGCCGAGAGACAACGCGCGGCTTCAGTCCGCACTCGCTCGCACAAAAGGTTCAGCCGACAGAATGACATGACTCATGAACTGAACTTGTAGAAAAATGAAAGCGCACTCCAGGCAGAGAAATTATCCAACATGTTAGCGACTTTTACGTGTCAATTTGGTAATGCGATGTTATATAAATATTAGGTCTACCAATAGTCTTGAGGTTGCTAGAAGTTTTTTGATAAGGTTAGCACTAAAGTTAGAACACTTCGAGTCAAGCAGATTACCTCCTATAATGGGTACCATGCCTCCCCCCTCTAAATGACAGTAGAAGATAGGATAGATCGATTAATTTTTAGATGGTAGAAAGCTATTGCATATATTTCATTTTATTCTCTCTGCACTCTGGAGAACTCAAATGTATCAAAATTAATAAAATTAATAAAAATGAGAGAGAGAGAGAGAGAGAGAGAGAGAGAGAGAGAGAGAGAGAGAGAGAGAGAGAGAGAGAGAGAGATGGCTAAAGATGAATACTGTTGGGCCGGAGGGTTAGCTCAGTGGTTCCGGCGCCTGCCTCGCAAGCGCAAGGTCCTGAGTTCGATCCCCGGTAACCACATATAATGCTGGGTGTGGAGACTCATGCCCACCAACAATCAACACCGCATACTACAATGCCGGACGTGGTGGCTCACGCCTGTCATCCCAGCACTCGGGAGGCAGGGACAGGAGGATTGCTGAGTTCGCGGCGGCTTGCCTGGGCACCATAGTGAGCTCAGGGCCAGCCTGAACTACAACGCAAGACCCTGTCTCAAAAAGTAAAAAAAAAAAAAAAAGATGAATATTGTGTTTCTACTTGCCTTCCACTACATCAGTTAAAAATTTTGAAAAGGCACAGAACTTCCAGAGATTAGTGTGGCATTCATTTATTGATAACATATGTATTGGCTTATCAGAACTACTTGATAAGATCATCAACACTTTGGCTTTTTCTGTTATTAATATTATACATTTAAGAATATGCATATTATCTTCAGTAAAGGAAAAATCGTATGTGACCTCTGCACTCAATGTGAGGAAGGTTAATTCTCTCTTATAGAGCAATAGTACAATATATTTTATTTGTTCCAAAAAGCTATATTGAGTTTCCTTCCTACAACAACAGCAAACCTCTATTTTTCTGTGAGTGTAGTAACATTCAAATAGAAATATTGTTGCCTATATAGAATTGGTGGCCACCACTGAGAACAAATGACACTTAATTCCTCCAACCCTGGTATCAGGTAATCCCTGTGCTGACCGCCGTCCTATGGGACTACTCGTCCTTTTCAATGCTGCTGTCATTTCTCCATAAATGATGAAGATCAATACTTTCATAAGAACTTCTTTGGTATAGTTTTCTTGTAACCTGTAACAATAATGCAAATACACAGAAGACAAGTCTATTTGCCATTTAAAACGAAAAGTTAGTTGGAAAGATAAGATACATGCAGAGCAGATATTATAAGGAGAGCATTAATTAAGAGTACGGGGATTATACAGGGAAGCTGCAGACTTCTGAGACATTCAGTGTCTGAGGAAACACTTCGTGGTTGATTAATTTATTACATTTTTCAGAAAAGCAGTTGTCATAGGCAAAATTATTCCTTTCTGCATGGGTCAACTGAAGGTAATTGTTTCAATGCTTTTGAATGATGTGAATAAATTTCCTGAATTTAAGCAACTTTTACACACTTCAAAATGTTCATATGTCTGTTAATCTGCCATAACACTAAGATATGAGTTCCCCTAAAACTGTAGTCAAGTTTTATTATTTTTCTACCCATACTGTGAAATACAATTCCTGAATTTTTTGTGTTATGAAACCATTTCCTTTCTTTTATTAAAAGTTCCACTAAATGTTGCCACAGTTAGAAATTTTTATAATTTTTCTTCTTTACAAGAAATAGAAAAGAAGAGAAGTGAATGTAGTTATCTTACTCTTCAAATAGGAAATTCTATTAAAGGATTGTCATTGAAATTAGAGCAATGTCTCTTCTTTCTTTTCAGACTACATGAGTTGGCAGAAATTTTTGGCAGAAAATGGATAGACCTTGGGATGACAGTACCAAGTGTCTATTATTCTGCACTCAGGACTAGAAATGATGGGAAATAAAAATGTTTGGAACTCTTTAGTCATTTTAGACATTTAAAAGTTTTTTTTAACCTTTGGAAGTCTGTCAATTTATTTTGTTGATAAGATTTGTGGAAAGACCAAGAAAAATCAACTGATAAAACAAAAGTACAATTTCTTAATTTCTTTCTCCAATAGACAGGGATAGTTTGGATAAAACTTTCCCTTAAAATTATCTTTATTTTCACATTATTTTGTTTTTCAGTGTTTACCTTAATATTATCCACTCAAATTTGGTGTAATACAAATATTTCCCTTCAAGGACACTTTCAACAAATACTTTCTGAGTACCAAATGTAAGGATAAGGGATTTTAAGGGGAAATAATTCAGAGGTAGAAACTTTAAAAGAATGTAATATTATATAGGTCTACTACACATGTGTGTCCTAATTAAAAGCAACTATATAGCTATAGCAATTAAAATTACATATGCAGCACATTAAACATTAATGACTAAATATTTTAATATATTTATTGGAACTAATATGCTTACATATTCAATAACTAATATTTTAGAAAATCTCCTAAGCTTCACATTGTATAATAAATCCTTTCTCTAACTTAGTAATATTCCCTACTTAAAAGATCAGTATACCATGCTAGGCATGGTGGCTCGCATTTGTAATCCCAGCACTTGGGAGGCAGAGGAAGGACAACTACTGTTGAGTATGAGGCTTTCCTGGGCTATATAGAGACTGAACTATAAAGTGAGACCCTGTCTTGATAGATAAATAAATAAACAAAAAAAGAATAGCATGAATTAAAAATGAAAATAATGGTTTTGTTAGCAGAAATTAATGTGAAGGTTTTCCTGTATATTTGTAATATAAGTTTTCCTGTATATGTGTAATATGTTTTGATATTTTAAATGCTTATATAAATCTTTATATTGTAAATATTTGTGTATGTATCTATGTATACAAATACCAAAATTCTTAAGGCTTAGGAAAAGGTTTTACATAAAGTAGTTTTGAAGCTAAATATCTCCACAGAATATCTAGCTGCAATGGTGTTAATCACATGGTGAGAATTGCACAAAACTGATTGCATTGCTAACTTTCACACTGGCTTACTGTTGCCCCTCGACAGTCAGAGCTTGCGAGGTAGTTTGTAATGCTCCCTGATACAACTGCAACGCTGGAAATCAACAATGCGAAAGTCACTGTTCAAAGCTTTGTTAGTAACTTTAAGATGAAAGAATATATAATATGATAGTAAAATATATATAATATGATAGTAAAATATTAACTCAATGCTAAACAAGGAAATGGGTGTTGCATATAACAGAACATTTACCTTAAACATTAAAATATTGTGGAATATCATTTATAGATAAAATATAAATTGATAGTATTCCAAAGTATTATAATGTAGTATTTCATAAATAATGGCCCAAGTTTAAATTTCTAATCATTCATATATATTAGATAGAAAACAAGAAAATAGATCAAGTGCCAAGAAAAGAAGAAAATACTAAAATACTAGATGAGGTTGAGAGTAACAGTGAAACTAGAAAAGGTAATAAAACAAGGAATAAATGAATTCATTTATAAGCTGCTTCTCATGATTACAATTTGATACTTAGTTTAAGGACTACTAGAGAAAATATAGATGAAACATAGAAAAATGGTACTGGTTTTGGCTAATTGAAACTCAGAATGATGGCAAAAATTTATGAGAAAGCTAGCAAGTACATATTTAGATATGTAGCATATCACAAACAATTTTATATTCTTATATCATGAAATTAACTCTTTATCAGAAGGAACATGAACAATGAGGTCACAAAGGAAAGTGCAGCTCACTCAGACTGCTCAAATGTCTTTGAAAGTTCTCATTAGCCCAGTACATCTAAAAATATTGTGTTGAACAACAAAACATTCACTGTGAAATCGAAGTTTCACAGTTATTTATATGTAGGTGCCACATGCTCACTGATAACCCCAAAGGGATCCTTCCGAAGGCAAAGCACAGCTAGGCATGAGGTGAAGCTATCAGAACACTTCTCATGTTTTACACGCGTGGCAACACTTATTGTTCCTTTGAATCTCACCAGTACTCATGCACCAGTCCTGTGCGCTGCCTTCCAAGGGCTCATAAGAACGAATATATGGTGAGAGTGCTAAAACTGAAAGGCAAGAGGAGCGCCGGAAGCCAGGCAAAGATTGATAGGAAGTCACAGGGCTCTAGCTCCATGTCCTGAGCTGCAAGATTCATGCATGGGTTATTTTTAATCAACTAACTATTAACTTCTAATGACTAAATTTTCAGACTAGATTTTTGTTTTGGAGAAATCTTGTAACATTGTTAAACCTTAGCTTTTTGAGTTAAAATAGAAATAAATGTGAAGATCTACTTAAATATAACTCTAGAAAAAAAATCAGCTTCACCGCTCTTTCCCAACCACCTTCAGTGCCTTGTTTCTCAACATTACTATTAATGACATAAAAATTATGTGATCTTATTCTGGTGACAAACTGATCTCATTGGTTGATCACATATGTTTCTTGGAAACATAGCTATCTTCTGTCATTATAGATAACCAGAAATTGAGAGCAGTGAGATTCACAATTATTTTATGTTAATACTGTGTGTAGGTATGAGTTCATATAATTCAAACATGCTCAGTGTTGTAGTGCTGTTACTTCACACATATTTAGATAACAATTGATATCCTGCTCAAATAATCTTGAGATCCAATGGAATTTTTGGTCTCATGATGATGTCACTCAGAACAGCACATTGTTCTCAGAGAAATGCTCTATTATTAAGTGTACATGTTTTGGTTGATGGACATAATTCATATTCACTAAAATGAGATAATGTTTGTCAAAAATACTGTTTCTTTCTCTAAACAAATTGCATTCCACTTTCAAAATTTGCTTACAAGCCCTTTATATAATAATACTGCCTGACTCCTGGTTCCCTTATTCTGTCTCCAAAATTGTCTTCTTTCAAATTCCTATTTGCTGAATGTATTGATGACTTTTGTCACCTCCTGGAATAAATCTGGTTTTGTTGTGATCTATATTTTGAAAAGGCTACTTTTCTCTGCCTCTCAAAAAGAAAAAAATCAGCAGGCTTCTAGAAGATAATCACTTCTGCCTACGGTTGGAGATATTGATATCAAAGAAACTTACTGGAGGGGCCAGACACCATAGGAGGCTGTAAAGAAAATTAGGAGACCAGAAAATAAGGAGACTGAAATATTCTAAACAAAGAACAACTTAAATCCTCGCTACAGAGATATATTTGGTTTGTAGTCAGGTGCTACTTCAGGAGGTAATTGCTGGCTCCAAGGCTGAAAACACAGTGTGGGGTGGGAACAAGTAAGTCCTGAAACTAAAAATTAAGGGAAAATCTCTATTATGAATGATGAAAATCTGTTGTTCACTTCTGAGACCTGGGATATCCACACACTGATCAATAATCCACAGGTAAGGAGCATGATTATTTCCTTCTAGGAAGCACAGTGGAATGTGCAGGGTTTTTCCTTGGAGTGCTCATTTGTTTTGTCCCACGCTTCCAAACAGATAGCAAGTCCCATTTATACAAGAGAGCTCTTCAACCTCTTCCCTTACAAACAGAAGTAAAGTTTTCTACAGTCATAAAGAAATCCTCCATGTAACACAGAGAAGCCAAAAGAATCACAGAAAGGAAATATTGGGCAATAGAGTTGCTGCTGCATTATTTGATTCACAGAAGTTTCAGAAGAGCAAGCAAAATATTCTATAGGAAGAATATTACATAAAAACTTTTTCTTCTTGAGCCAAAGGTCACACATATAAGAGGAAGAAATTACAGTGGTCGAAAGCAATTCTAATTTTGTGAATTTTTGAACAGAGGCTAAAACACTGATTTTAAATTTTCTGGTAAAATCATAGTATAGAAACTTGCAAATAAAAAGTTCATCCTAGTTCACGAGGACAACACATGCTAGAAATGGAAAAAGTATCCTTGAAAATTTTAATCTCCAAACTAAATTTCTAAACTAGTGAACTGATATCATGTATATAGGAGGAATCAACAGAATTTTGGATATGCTAAGTTTGAAAGATAAATGAGCCTTCTGTTATCCCTTTCTAAGGAACTTAATGGAGCATGTTTCAATAAAACTAGTAAATAAATCCAGCAAGAGTTCATCTCAGAAAGACATCTGAAAAGCATTCAACATCTAAAGGGAAGGGAATTTCAAGGATGGACAATGTCTTGTGTACAGTGAAAGTTGTCAGCACAAAAATTGAAGGGTTTTTGTCAGAATGGAGGTGGGGAGCCATGAGGTACAGGCCCCATATAAGTATGTTTATAAGAGCTGTTTTGAATCTTCTCAGTTATGGTTATGAGAATACATAAAGGGATTTTTGAGGTGCTGATGATATTGGTTTTTTTTTCTTTTAGTTGATATGTAATCTTTTGTTGAACAATTCCCAAGTGTTTGTGTTTTTCTATGCATATTATACTAATATGTAAGTGTTCACCTGAAAATATGTCAAGATACTCTATATAAAAGTATTACATAGAATCTTTGAAATCACTTTAAATAGCTAGTTAATCTCAACTAAAAACAGAAACCAAGAATTCAAGAATAAGTACTATATGGGGGGATATGAGTAAAAGTAAGAATTAACTTGTGTCATATACCGGTACAAATTTTCCATTGTTACATGTGATTATGAGCTGTATATAAAATGCACCAATAAAGGATTCAATTAAAAAAAAGAATAAGTACTGTGTGCATCATAGTCAAAGAGATGAAAACTGTTGGGTTGGTAACAGGCAAACTCCATAAAGAAGATCAGCTTAATTTTATAAAACTGCAGAAGGAGAAAATACAGGCTGGAATATAAAAATACATAAAAAAGGTGACAATTTTCTAGAATGGATGAAAATATAATCCTTACCCTCAACAAATCTCAAAGATGGCAAATAAAGAGAATATCTTAACTCTGGGTAGCAGTCAAATTGCACATTAGAAGAAATAGAGATCATAAAATCAACCACAAAGGAAAAGATAAATTATCCACAAAGGAGGAACATCAACTTGACAAACAATCCCAGAAAACAGTTGAATAATATCTTCAAAGGAGAGAAAATAGCTGCCTAATGAAAATTCTGAAACAAATGAAAACTAGCCTTCAAGTATGAGTTTAAGGAAAACATGTAACTTCCCAATAAGGGAACAAGATGACAGCACCTTAATCCATGATCAATCTTTGCCCTGGTACCTCTGAAGCTACAAGATATTATATGTCTCCTGCAATGAAGAATGATAAACTACACAATATAACTGGTGATAGATTCTGACCTGAATTTGCCAAGCCTTTATTATCTCCTGTTATACAGGAAAAGGGGTCAGGGATAAAAAAAAAAACTAAAGTGTTGTACATTCTTGGGTTTGTTGTAGTTTATTCAAAAGAGCTATAATGGGCATATTTTGGTCATCAGTAAATATTTTAATATGAATTTTTTATTAGTTGATATTGAACAGTTTTTACCCTTATTTAATTCACTATAAAATTATTTCACTATAAAAGTATACACATTTTATAAGGATTTATTCAAAAGTTACAGATCACATGTTTCAAATTTTAAATAAAACTATTCATTTCTAGGCACAGAATAAGACAATTTAACAAGATATTTTCGTAAGAATATCTAAATGGTATACTTTAGTGTACCAGTAGGATCCTTTCCTGTTGCCTTGATGTTGATCAGAAAGACTTTCTGCATTGCTGGCCTCATGATCTGGTTCTCTTCCTTTATGGAAGTGGAAGGATAATCTGGAGGTTGGATGACAATCAATGATGTCTAATTAGATATTAAAAAAAGTATGGTGAGAGGGATAGAAACATCTGAGATTTTTTTATATTCAATATTTTTATATTTAGGCTGAGAGTAAATAAGGTAAGCATATTGTCTTTGTTGCAAACCTAAACACTAAACATCTGTACATATATCTCTACTAAGATAGCAAACTGCTGTGGTTTAGATCTAAAATATCTTTATGAAGTCCTATGAATTCAGAGATGTGTATTTTGAACAGTGTTGACCCATAGGGGTGATATTCACCAGTAGATTAATCCACTGATGGGTTCACATCTAAATTTACCAGTAAGAGACAGACTTAATGGGAAGAAATTTTATCCCTAGGAGCATGTCTTTGGAAGTATACCTCCCTCTTTGACTCCTTCTTTGTCTTCCTTTACTTCTTGAATGTAATAGAGATAGAAACATTCCTGAGTAATGTCATTACACCTATTTTTATTTCTATGCAAGACTATTTCTTCCTTCGTGCCAACCAATGATGAACATATTATTTAAATTGTGGGTGTTGGTATTTTGTGCTCAGTAATGAGAAAGCTAATATAGATAATTGGTACTGAGGTTGGTCTGTTACTATAACTATACCTGACCATATGATTCAAAGCCTTTGAAAGTTTGCAGGAGAAGTTTGGAAATATTTGGAGATGCCATCTAAAGAAGCCTTAGAATGTGAATCTAGTCAAAGTTCAAAAGATTTAAATGAGGACAGAATGCAGCCAGTAAAAGCAAGCTCGTGAAGTTTCATTAAGAACAAGGATTTTTAGGGGCTGGAGACTTAGCTCAGTGGTTCCACGCCTGCCTCGCAAGCACAAGGTCCTGAGTTCAATCCCAGTAACCACATACAATGCTTGGTGTGGTGACTTATACCCACCAGCAATCAATACCACATACCACAGTGCCAGACGTGGAGGCTCACACCTGTCATCCCAGCACTCGGAAGGCAGAGGCAGGAGGATTGCTGAGTTTAAGGCTTGCCTGAGCTACATAGTGAGCTCAGGGCCAGCGTAAACTACAAAGCGAGACCCTGTCTCAAAAAAAAAGAACAAGGATTTTTATTAGAAACTGGATTATAGGCCATGGGTGTTACATTCTGATATAGAAATTATCTATGTTTTTCCCATGTCCTAAGACTTTTGATGAGTCTAAATTTAAAGATAACGAAGTGATTAATCTGGGAAAGGAAATTTCCAGGTAGCTCAATATTTAAGCTGTGGAATGGTTACTGCTGGCTGTTTTTAACCATTTCTGCAGTGAAAAATCAGGAACAAAAAGCCAAATTGAATTATTTGAAAATTTTTGCATCTTTGTAATAAAGCACCTTCAAACTTGGGGCCAAGGAAAATGTACTTATTAAAATGATTAGCATTAAATGAAATAAAGTGTTTTGCATAATCAAGGTGATTTGAATCAGGAATCTGTAAGATTCAATCACAGGCTGACTGATACAAATACATAAACCTTTCATTTAAGAAGAGTCAGCTAAGACCCTAGGGCACTGATGGAGAACCTTTTAAAGAGTAACTACCTGCAATAAACTCAAAACCCCTTCATTTATTACAAAGGGCCAACACTGCAATTAGACCTAAATACTGAGGTTCCAGTTTAGAAATAAACAACCCATATAGTAAATCTTTATTCTGAGAAAGGCTTTTGCACAATTAATGTGATCTTTATTGTTGTCTGCATGTTGCAATTTTTTGAACCTTGGCTCATGCTTTGTGAATTTGAGATCAACTGGTGCAACACTTAGATCATCTGTTACTCTGTTTCTTATGTAAGATTTGATATAATTCAATAAAACAGCTGCTCACAACCATAAAGTGATCCTCACAAAGTAAGAAACACATCTCAAGTGCTTTCATTGACTTAAAATTAGAAAAATTCCACAACTTAGGGATTTCATTTTCAGAAGTACCAACTGTGCTTTTCTTCATCATCCCTTCACACTCTTATCTTCTTTACCTTCTCAAATGTTACACATAGGTCCTATAATTTATTTGTCCAGGTAAAACTTTCTTGAAATTCCAATTGCTCCATTTCCCAATTTCCAAAATCTAACAAGGCTAAGGCAGGAAAGATCAAGTCCTTCCAATTTGGCTTCAACTGGAGAAGTAAGAAAGCACAGGGTGTCTCTATCTTATGTAACTGTAAAAATCTGTTACTAAAATTCCCCTTTGCAGCTGCTGCAGTACTAGAAAATTCCATGTAGACTTCTTCATGGCTTATAGGATTGTATGAAAATGTTGTAGAATTTTCTAAGTGTATTTTTAGATTTGGAAAATATTTCAGCTTCCCACTTTCAAGGTCTTTTTTCAAAAGCCTGCAGCTGTCTCTCAAATGTTTTGATATTATAAAATATCTTTCATCCTTTCTGCTGTTTTTTTCAGTACATTGAAGTGCAGTGTAAAATCTATAAAAACAACAACAAAAAACAAGCAAACAAACAAAAATCATGAGGTTATGAAGACAGGTCACATTAGTAAGCTGTTAATATCCCTGCCTTTACTCACTCACAGAGAGTCTAATTTCATTCCCACCAGCTAAAAGTCTTGCCAGGACTCATCCTTTATTCTCACTGTGGACATTTTTGGACATAAATAAAACATTACATTGTGCCTGAACCTCACCAAGCTATGCTTGAAACTGTCAAAAATTAAGAGTACAACTCATGCTGTAATTCACCATTTTTGTAACATCTTTGAGGAAAGTGTCTAAAATTTTTCACTGCTTTCCCTGGAACAAAGATCTTCTTTGATGTATAATACAGTGAAATTGAATACCCGGATGTTTTGCTTAAAGAAAAAAAAAACTGCATGAAACAAAATGTTACCCCCATGATGAAAAATACCCCATCACTAGTAATTGAAGCCACTTTTTCAAGTCTTACATCTTGTGACAAAATAGCCTTTGTCATAGCACTGTAGATATCTATCCCTTGCGTTCTTCCAGGCAAAGCCACCAGTTTCACTAACTCTTCTCTCATGATGTTACCAACAGTATAATGAAAAAATACTGCTAGCATTGCATGATGATTTATGTCTGTGCATTCATCCGAGCACCAGCCACGTTTTATAAGTCAGTAGTGAAGTACTGACTAACATCATTTGCCACACACAGAACTTGATCTTTACTGGCATTTCTACTATGTGGCATCTCAGAGATCATAGGAAGCAGCCTACAAAGAAGGCTCAAACTTGACTAAGGGGTTATGAAGATAAAAAATAAAGAGACACAAAAACAAGTTAAAATCTGGTGTGAACAGGCAGTTTACAGAGAAATAGGGTGTCAACCCTCTGATTTTTGTAAATATGGAGACCTAAGCAGAATTCATTGCTAAGGTCAGTTAAAAAAATAGTTCATATATGAAGACACAGAGACAAAGTTTATTTTGTGTCTTGAAGAATATAGCCTGAGAAATGTATGGAGGGAACATTCTAAGGGAACATGTACCAAGATGAGATGAAATAAAAAGAATGAGGCAAGAGAGTCATAAATTGAATCCAAGTGTGGTTGAGACCAGAAATAACTCATTGGTAAGACTATTCAGTTGTGCAAGTGATATTGACCTTCATTTGACTGAAGTATAGATATTTTGAGATAAACCTGTAGCATGAAGTGTAGAAGACTTTTCAGACACGGTGCAGATGTATATGTTGGAAAAAATAATATGTGGTCCAGAGGACAAGCGACAAAGGCACTTAATTATAGTAATACTACCCTTTGTGTGGAAGAAAAGGAGAAGGATCCCTTGAACAGTTTAAGAATTCTTAGGAATGCAATTGAGCCCTCTTGAAATGGCTTTCAGACCAGCAGAGAGAAAAACATGCTGAGTTATTGCTCAGTTCAGAAAAAAAAAACGGCTGTTATGGTTTCAATTTAAATTATCCCCTAAAGCTCTCAAATGTTAAGAGATGGGACAGTTGAAAGGTGATTGAATCATAAGGACACTATACTAATTAATGGATTAATCCATTGACACGTTCATAGTTAAAAGTGCTGCTAGGTGGTGGGGATTGATCCAAAGAGACACGAGCTATGACCGTGTATTTTTCTCAGTGGCTCTTTTCCTTGTTTTCTCTACATTATGGCTATCATAAGTTAACCAGCTTTTGTCTGCTTTGCCCTTCAAGTATGTGGTTTCTGTCTTAGAGCCAGAAAATCCTGGGCTGTATCCATTAAAGACAAGAGCCAAAATAAACTTCTCCTACTTTAAGTTGTGGGAATGGAGGGTTTTGAGCCAAGCAGGAGAAAGTGACTAATGCAGCAGCATACGGAACCCGACAGCCAGAGGTGTAGCACAGCAGGTTGAAAAGGGGTCAGTGCTCATCAGAACTCCAAGAACTAACCTGAGGATCATCTCAGCCTCTTACCTGGCTGAACAGAAGGGATGACAGAAAAGGCTTCGCTCAGCAGACAGTGGGACTAGTCTAACAAATCCTGTAGATGTGTTCTTTGTGTTAGGACTGAACGTAGCTGCTTACCAGAAATTGTGACAGCTGTAACACCCACCAGTGGCCCACCCTTGTGCAACCTGAAAATAAATACAGTGAAGAGGCTGTACTTGCACCAAAAGAGAGATTTTGTACTTCATGCTAGGCTGGGGCTGATATCACAGCTAGTTTCCCAAAGGGACAATGAAGTCTAAGTCACATGTTTAAATGAACTTCTCTGTAAAGGGAAGAAAAATGTGAATGCTTATCATTGCATATTATATTTTCTGAATGATCTCTAAGTTTATTTTCATTTTATAAATTATAGATACTATAGTAAAAATTAACTGACTAGAAATATTATTTACAACATGAATATCCATTTCAGTCTTTTTTTTTTTTTTTTTTTGAGACAGGGTCTCACTTTGTAGTTCAGGCTGGTTCTGAGCTATGTAGTCCAGGCAAGCCTCAAACTCAGCAATCCTCCTGCCTCTGCCTCCCGAGTGCTGGGATTACAGGCTTGAGCCACCAAACCTGGCATTTGTGCTATGTGGTACTGATTGCCGGAGGGCGTGGCCACCACACCCGGAATTGCTGTGCGTGGTTACCTGGGATCAAACCACGGACCTTGCGCTTGCTAGGCAGGCACCAGAACCACTGAGCTAAATCTCCTGCCCCCTTCCAGTCTTTGTAATACCTTAAGATCTCAATTTTTTGTTTCTTTTCTCCTGTTATATTGAGTTCTTTTTTATATAGTTTAGATAAAAAATGTCCGCAAAAGGCTTCATACACTAAGTGATGTTTACGGAAGCCCAAAGAATCATACTGGTGCTATACCTGACTTGCTGATAACTGGGACAAGTGGTCAGAAGAGGCTGGTGAGGAGAGGCACGACCTAGAAAGCTGTACCTGCTTTCTCTGCTCCTCCCCGCACCCTCCGCTTCTGAGCACCGTGATGTGAACATGTCTTGTGCCAGAACCTGCTGTGCTGCGTCTACCTGTAGCCATGCGCTTATGCACTGAAACTTCTAATACTCTTGCACCTAAATGAACCTTTCCTCCCTTTAAATTGTGGCTCGTAGGTTCTGTGTCTCAGTAAAGAGAAAATGATTACAACAGATCTTGGTACTAAGAGTAGTGTCTTTGCTGTCACTCTGACCGTATGGTTTAGAAGCCTCTGGAATTGGTTGAGAGGAGGGGTTTCGAAAGCTTTAAAGAATGTCAGCTTTGTGGGGTCAGAAAGACTTCCAGCCCGATTCCAAGGGCAGGCACTGGACTCCTGAGACTGGCATGCACGAAGTTGTGAGAGTGAAACCAGAAGTGCAGGGAGATCCAAGAAAGCCGAAGAAAGCAGGAGTGTGAAATGTCTGCTGAGCAGAGCCTCCGGCAGCGAGCAAAGCTACCCCAAGAGAGTGGCCTTCGGGGCTTCTACCAGGGATCCACAAGGGCAGGGCCATTCAATCCATCTGATATTTACCACCGGTGCTACAAAGGTTATAGGGTATATTTTTTTCCTTCCTGGGAATCAGCCTTGCTGTGATCCCATTACCTTTTATCCTTTATTTTCTCTTGGAACGTGTCATAAAGTTTAGCAGCGTTTCTTTTTTTTCTTCCCTCCGCAGGGGCACACAGCTGAATGTGTCCTGTGTGTCAGAGACCTTGAAAGCTGATATTGTTGAGATTTTGGTAACCCTTGGGGATGGACCAAGTGCATTTTCAATAAATAGGTAACAATGGTTCTTTTGGAAGATAAGGGTAGAATGTTATACTTTATGTCAAGAATGTCCCACAAAAGCAGCCTGCACTCATAAGCAGGAAGTTTTGGAAGTGGCTGAAACATGGCAGTGCTATAGCTGACTTGTTTTATGAGGTGAAGTCTGTACAGAAGAGGCCAGGACCTGGAGAAAGTCATGGAAGAGTGCATCTCCGTTCCAGTCTCCTTCCTTGGATTTCTCCTTCCTGGCCTCCATGATATAACTTCCTCTTTTCTGCCAGATCACCTTGTTTCTGCCTGGGAACCAGCCAGTTGTGGACTGAGCCTTCAAAAAACCGGAGCCCCAGAGACCCTGTCCTTCTTCACCTTGTGGCTGTCAGGTCCAAAGTATCAGGAAGGAAAGTTTGACTGGCAATCTGTTTCACCCTCTCAGTCATTCAGTAGGTCTGATGACCCCCAACTTCTCTATTTTCAACTTCATTAAATGGCTTTGCTTATGACTAATTACTCCATATTTTAACTTTGTAATTCCTGTGTTATATCCTCATAGTTACATTTTGTGCTAGGCACTTGTTTTATTTGCTGTGATTTCTTGGTAAAGCTCTAAGCTGTGACAAGGTTAAGCCACTTTCTAATTCCCCACTGCACATATAGCTCAACATACCAGAAGAAAACATGCAATCATGCTGAGTAACTCCCATTAAAATTCACACACTTTGGAATGTAAAATCAATTATTTTTATAATTATATTAGGATGATTGATAAAAATGAGGATTCACCCTAAATAATCAAGGCATATGGTTACTTCATAAACAAATAAAACAAAGTGATGTACAGACAATCTCTGAGGAACCAGACATAGCAATAAAATAAAAATGACTAAATTTAACGCAATTCTTCACCAAAAAGTCATTAATGAGATTGTTTAAAATATGAACCAGATAATCAGATAGTATGTTTGAAACATTTTGTTTTTGTTTTTGTTTTTTGAGACAGGGTCTCACTTTACAGTTCAGGCTGGCTCTGAGTCACTATGTAGCCTAGGCAAGCTTCAAACTCAGCAGTCCTCCTGTCTCTGCCTCCCGAGTGCTGGGATGACAGGCGTGAGCCACCACGCCCGGCTGTTTGAAACATTTTGAATGAACATATTTCTTCTACTCAGAACATATTAGAATTACTACTGATTAAAAAGAAACAGATAAAACTTTCCTATGTAAATATAAACAAAGAACATTCAGGTAGTTTACAGAGGAAAAGAATACACTAGAGGAAAGTAACATATGAAACATTCTTTAATGAAAACAGGGAGATTCGAATTAGGTCTACATTGAAATGTCTCCTCCACCACCAGGAAGAGGTGAAACAATATGAAAGACATAGTGAATACTGGTGAAGATAAAGAACTCACATACATTTACAGTACAGGAGCAAACACTCTTGAAAACAGTTCACTATTATCTTCCATTGTGAAATCTTCTACTTGTCAAATGTCTTTACATTTTCTACTTTTTTTTTGCCTAATTCTATATGTTTAATTTTCTAGTTATCTTGACCTTCCATAAGCCATAACTCTGTTTTTGTTCCAAAGATATTCTGTAAAAAAAGTACATAGAATCAAACTATTTGAATTTTATATTCAAACATATTTATAAAAGTCTTTCCACTCACAGATAATGTACTGGACCATTGGACTTAATTACTATATATTGCAAATGGACAAATTCCTCCCAAAAATTAATGGAATATTATTAAAAATGTATAAAATACAACTACATGCAAGACAGATTAATCTCATGAACATAATATTGAAAAAAATATACATACTGTATGATTCCACTTATTTAATGGTATAAATATTCTATGATATTAAGAAACAAATTAGCAAAAGAAGCCACAGACTTGATTAGAGGTAAGTTCTGCATTGCTGAGGGAGGGATAATTGGTGATCACAAATAAATTTTGGCCATTTGGGATTGTAGGCAGTAGTCTATGTGCTCATATTAGATGCAGGTACATTAGGAATCTTGTCATATTTTTTATTATTCATTAAGCAATGCATTTATGATTGATAAATTACTATAGGCCAATACTGTATGTCAAAAATATTTGTGAAAGTCTGTTTTACTTTCTAGAGATGTGTCTTTAGTAATAGTCAATTTACATTATAATACAAGAATGCTGTTACTGTATTTAAGGAACTTCTTTTTTAAAAGTATAATGTGACAAAGCTACTTATTTGCAATACCAAAAAATGTTAAATTACTAAAATATTTTTCAAATTTTTGTTTATGATAGAATTTTCTCTCACATCAATGGAGCATATTTATATGTTTAGACTCAACAGATATTTGGAATGTACCTTGCATACACGGACATGGTCTCCTCTTTTCTTATTCTCTAAATCTTAGATGCTCATATCTGTAATCCCAGCACTTGGGAGGCTGAAGTAGGACAAAGGTTGTGAATTCCAAGCTAGCTTAGGCAACATAGTGAGTCCAAGACCAACTTGAACTACAGAGCAAGATCCTACCTTTAAAAAAGGACTAAATATATTTTCAAAACATTGCCAGCATCTACTATTTCTAATGCAGTCCCTCCTGTGTGGTCCTTGGCAAGCAAGGACAGCATCTAAAAAGAGATCTCTGGTAGGGCCAGGCATATCTGCATGCAAATGATTAGAAAAAAGATAGATCATATGTACATCCCTGACTGTCTTATGGGGTAACAGGAGTAATGAGAAAACAAACAGGTTAAAACGCAGTGAACAGATTCACAGAAAATTATTTACTATGTTCTAGCAGTCTATAGGGATTAATATGGCTGTTTGCTTAGTTGGTCCTCCCACGTTTATTTGCTCTTATTTTGGCCACAACTTACAATAAAGCTCTTGAAATCCACTCTTCAGGGTGTTTTGACCTCAGAAGTAGCAGACATGACTAGAACCTACTCCAAAGTTGAAAACAAATGTTGAGTGTGATCATAATGCACATGCAAAATGTACCCGTTATCTAGAAAGAAAAAATCCTTATGACTCCCTCAGTGCACTTGCCAATGTGGTCTACAGTTCAAGGCAAGGACAGGAACACTTGAGCGCTGAGGTCTGAGGCTGGTCATCATGACAGGTGTTTAGAATTGTAGGATGTGCTGGGGTGGCACCGAGGGTCCTGGTGAACAGTGGCACTCAAGTGTGCTCAATATGCTCATTTTTGCTTCTGTTTACCTACCTAGTACAAGAGCACTTAAAATGCAGGACATAGAATGTTTGCCCAGCTTCCCTGGATACAAGGACAGATCTCACTTTCATATGCTTCAGTTTAATAAGACCGTTCATTATTTCAAAGTGAAAAACAAATGACATTTTCACTTGTAACTTTCAAGCCAGTGCTTGATCTCCAAACTATGGATATGGAGGTACACAGAGTTCAAAATTTCAGTTTGCTTTTGCTTGTGATGATTGATGCTTCCTATATATATTTACTTATTAAAATAATCACCAGGAATGTATAATAGGTTCTCAATAAGTAAAGATGTGTACAATTAAAGAACAAAATATACTTGGATCTGAATGTTCATTTTTATTAAATAATAACAAAGACTTACATGTATTAAAATACATATATGAAGAATCCTACTGAAAAGTACAGAATGTCCTGAGATGTAAACCTTCATAATGCTTTATTAGTTAGAAAAATACTAAGTTGAAAATACCAAATTACAATCAAAGCTTCCTGGTACTTTTGAATTTTCAGGTTGCTCATGTTAGTTTACATATGGAAAAATCAGAAATTTATTGAAATAGGAAGCACATTCAGTTAGCAAAGATTTTTTTTTTTTTTTTGCTTTTTGAGACAGGGTCTCACTTTGTAGTTCAGGCTGGCCCTGAGCTCACTATGTAGCCCAGGCAAGCCTCGAACTCAGCAATCCTCCTGTCTCTGCCTCCCGAGTGCTGGGATTACAGGCGTGAGCCACCACGTCCGGCATTGTGGTATGCAGTGTTGATTGCTGGTGGGTGTGAGTCTCCATGCCCAGCATTATATGTGGTTACCGGGGATTGAACTCAGGACCTTGC
>PVIC010030225.1:0-17500 GCA_004025085.1 Thryonomys swinderianus
CACTTGAGGTAAATCCCCGACCCGTGTATTTATATTTTTAATAACTTGATACTCAAGCAAAGCAACAAAATTTCATTTGAAGTTTTTAAATTATTTTATGCTAAGGATTATTTTGGTTGTTTTACTTTAAAATCTTGTAAGACCCAATTTGAAAAGGAGAAGTTCAGAAATATTTTGACATGCTTTACAGTCTTACGCATTCCTCAAGTTAATCAGAAAGTAGTATATACGTTTATGATTTCTCAGGACTGTCTTCATGAACAGGATGCTTTTTGTGGTAGGCTGTTAAAGAACTTACATAACTACTCATTGAAAATCAGTATTTAAATATTTAAAATAATTTTTATAAGTCATAGGAATATATTCTTACGTTGGTAAAAGAAATATTTTAAATCTAACATCAGTATAATAGATCATTAAAACGTTTATATTTAGACACAATGATTTACAGCATACAGGTTATAACAGATTTCTTATATCTAAGTTTGTAAACTGGAAATTAATTTTGCAAAAATCCATGCTTTCAGTCAATATCAGTAAGAGTGGCACGACGAGTAGCAAAATCAGATTTTACATTTTGGAGGTGTCCATACGTAGATTTTATACTGCATATTCGTAGGTGATCTTCTCAGAAGTGATTCACATACATTAGAGTTGTATGGAGCCTGCTCAGGAAGCTGTATGTTTGTATTCGTCGTGAGCGTCAAAGTACAGTCACCAATAGAAACCTTCGCAGGCTCCACAGCACTTGCCTTTCACGTTTCCCTTCGGGCAGGGGAATTTTAGGCGGGCAGCATGTCTTCTTGGCCTCCTTACTTTTCTCCCGATGCCTGTCATACAGTAACTGAAACTCCTTTGAGGTACGTGACAAACATCGCAGGGGTGAAAGCATTCTAGGAGGGTCCTTCCTTTTACAGAACCCTGGTAGCCGTCAAACGCTGACCCACAGCTCCTTCCCAGACTGCTTTCCTGACTCCTGCCACTGTGCCCTTCTCTTCTGGAACCCCCTTGACAATATCGCCTCCCTTTCACTAACCCCCTTCCTTTTTCTAACTGCTCTAATCCTCCCACCCCCGCAACGATCAACATTGTTTCAAACCTGAGCTTTGAGGTGAGTTTGTGCACCTACGCTGACGGCCCATGTCCCTTCAAGAAGGAAAACGTTGATGATAATATTATAAAGATTATGGATTCCCGAAGTCCCCACACCTACCATACGTTTCCAAGCGTGCCCTTCACAAACCCTAAAATGCGCCTACTTTTTGTTGTCGTCCGCGTCTCGCCTCCTCCACCGCGGAGGGCTTTTGTTGTCGACTAACCCCCTCTAGCGCCGAGCCGGCGGCGACCGAGCCGCAGCCGCCGCGAGGAGAGCGCCAGGCCGGGGAGGTCCGCGCTCGCCGCCGCCCGCCGCCGCCGCCTCGGCCGTGGGGACGCGGGCTGCAGCCCCCGGGCTCCGCGGAGGCGCCGCTCCGCTCGGGCCGGGCCGAGGGAGGCTCGCGCGGGTGGGGGCAGCCGAGCCGCAGACGGACGCCGCCAGGGCGCCGACCCGCCATCCCGCCCGCGAGCGACGATGCTCGTGACCTCCGCCGCGAAGTCGGCGCCGCACCGCGACGCGAAGACCCCCGCACGCCCCGCGCCCGGCGCAGCCCCGGGTGGCTCCCTCCGCCCCTTCCTCCGCTCGTCGCTTCCCGAGGACTCGAGGCGGCCGCGGGGCCAAGTGTCTCGCCTCGCTGGACAAGTTTGGGCGACCGGCGCTGAGAGGCGGCCGTGACCGGGGGGCTGTGCGGACACTCACCCTCCGGCCCAGACCTGCGGGAAGAAGTGGGGGCGTGGGGGCGCAGT
Source organism: Thryonomys swinderianus (assembly GCA_004025085.1). Taxonomy (NCBI): domain Eukaryota; kingdom Metazoa; phylum Chordata; class Mammalia; order Rodentia; family Thryonomyidae; genus Thryonomys; species Thryonomys swinderianus. The sequence goes on from PVIC010030225.1 coordinate 1,843, forward strand.
GCGCGAGGGACACAGAGCGGCTCGGGGATACGGGGCAGCGGGCGCCCCGCTCGCCCCGTTGGAGGTGCCCGCCCTGCCGGCCGCCACCGCCCGGACCCTCCGCCGCGCGCGGAGCCACTGCCTCGGCCGGCCCTGCGTTCCGCGGCGGGAGGAAAGTTCTCGCGGCCCCGCGGCGCTGCCCAGGGCCGCTTCGCGCCTGCTCTGCACACCCGGGTCCGGGCGCGGGCCGCCCGAGCCGCGCGCTGCACCTGCCCCCCCACCCCCGCCCCCGCGAGGCGCCCTCGCGCCCTGTCTCGCTCCGGCCCGCGAGCCGCGCGCTGCACCTGGGGCTCCGCCCGCCGCGAGGCCACCCCGCCCCCTCCTCAGCCCGCCCCGCCCCCGGCCCGCGGCCGGCTCGCTCCTGCGCGCGCTCTCCCGGCCCGAGTGAAGAGTCCGCGCGCGGGTGGGACACCGCGGTGAATGCGCCTCCCCTCGGCCCCGGCCGTCAGGAGCTCCCCGGCGCCGCAGGCAGCGTCCGCCACCGACGCGGCTGTTCCTGCACCTGGACAGCCTGGACCCTCGTGCCCCGCTCCCGGGGCCTCGCGCGGGGGGCGCCCCGGGACACCCCCTGCGGGCCGGGTGGAGGAGGAGGAGGAAGAGGCGGAAGAGGACGCGGCCCAGGACCCCCACTGCGCCCGGAGCGCCCGGCCGTTCTGCTTGCGCTTCTTGGCCAGCGGGCGGCGAGGAGAGCCGGCGAGAGCCATGGGGGGCTGCGAAGTCCGAGAATTCCTGTGGCAGTTTGGGTTCCTTTTGCCTCTGATGACCGCCTGGCCGGGCTGCTGTGCTCACGTCTCCAGCAACCAAGGTGAGGGGCGGCGCGGGCGGCAGGAGGCCCGGGAGCGGGGCCGCGCGCTCGGCCTGCGGCGGTAACTTGGTCGCGCGTCAGCCTCCCTGGGTCTGCGTTCCGAGCAGAGCACCCCGTCCCGCCCGGGTCGGCGGCCCTAGGCGCCCTGATCGCCTGTGCGCCCCGTTTTCTTTAAAGGGGCCCTGAGCCCGTCCCCTACCCCGCGGCTCCGCCGGAGGTCAGGCTCCTGCGCACAGAACTCATGGAGGTAACAGGGCGGGATCCGGGTTCTCCCCGCTGCACCTCGACCTGGTACCGGCCTGTGTGTCCAGGAGCTCTGGCACCCGGGCCCCTTCTCGGCCCGGAACTGGGTCTGCCATCTAGATCACAGAATACGGACTGCTTCCAAAGCACTGGTAGACCAGATCCTCCCAGATCTCGGTGGGGTTTCTGTTTCTTCAGAGTGGGCAGTAGATAAGTGTGAGTTTCCAAGTTGTGAATATCCTATTCAAAGAGTCAGAGCGCTGTCAGATATTGGAGGACTTTGTTTCTCGAGGAAGGTGGTAAAGAAGTGCGTGCAAGGAATGGAAAACACTTAAAAATCTTTGAGCGAGCGTTTTCTTTCCTTCTGTTCAATCTTTACAAAGTGTATCACTTTTACTTCTGTCATGAGTATTTAAAGAGCTACAAAAATATCACCTGTATGTTCTAAATCCCTCTAGACTTAAGTATTGAATAACCATAAAAAGTTTCTCAGCACTCACCTGGAAGAGTGCTCTCCCTCGTGCTGTGAAGACTGTCTTTGTACTGTGTCCAAAGGCTCTCAGTATAAACACCTGTGTCCTTCATCATTGCCAAATCACGCACACTCATGTATCCAGCGTGTTGAATTAATTTCCAGATGCAAAAGTGGAGGTCAGACGACTTGGGATTCTACACGCATGATTTACCTGAAAGGGTGAAGGCTGAGGGAAGGCAAATAGAACAGCACACTTTTTTTTTTTTTTTGTAAATCTGTATGACCATATAATTTTTCCTAATAAATATTTTATATAGAATTCAGAATTACTATTCACTTCTCACTTATACAGTTGGCATTTTTGGCATATCTACTAATTATTAACCTCCATGATTTCAAAAATATATCCCATAATATGACAAATGTGTCATAAACCTTCATACAATATCCGTCATTTTTTTCAAGGGTGTTAGTATTAATGAAGAAGTAGCTATTTTACCTCAAAGGTAAAAAATACAATTATTAAAAATAATACAATTTTTTACTTGACCTTTATCATTGTGAGAAAAAACAATTTTTATATTTGGAAACTCTAACATTTATGTTATTAGTGTCTGTGGGCACTAAAGAGATATATTCTTTGAGAATCAAGTTTGCTACAAGTTTTTAATGGTTGTTCCTATGTAATTTTTCTAGATATTTAGTATCTTTGGAACTTCCACAGCCATGGTAGGCCTCAGTTTAGTAATATGAATACAACATGCCTGTGAATTGCCACATTATTAAGACCATTCTATCAAAAGATGTTAAAGTATGAGTTTTCTGATGCTTATATTAAAGTTACTTTATAACTTCTTCAGATAACTTTTATCTATTTAAAAGACTAATCCATGCAATTTAATGTTTTACATTAAATACCAAATATCGTTTATTTTTAGAAAATAGCTTAAATCCATGTTGAATGGATATTACAAAATGTTTAATTAAACAGTTAACTGTTACATTGTCTACTAAAAATTATAATTCGTATTAAAATACCCAAAACAGGTTGCAAATATGAATACACTTAGATAAAAATACCTAAAAGATTCTATGATATTTGGATTCTTTAAAACAAAATTGTAGAGAAAATATGATTATAATTTTCCTTAGTATCAAATGATCATTCATGCACTTTTTTCTTCTTTTGATTTTTTTGTTTGTTTGTTTGTACCACCTCCAGGGCTTTCTCACTGGGCTATATACTCACCTTATAATTTTTTTTTTTTTGAGTTAGAGTCTCACCATAAAGTGCTTCTTAAAATCTAAGTTATAGTGATTAAAAAATGTGCCTGATAAATGTAGTCGTTTTAAATATCAAAGAAACCACACAAATAACTAAATATCATCCTATTAATATTAGCCTTCTGAACATTTTAGAGATATTTTTAAATTTATAATTTTATGGATACTTAAGTCAAAATATCAATTTTGGTACAACTGAAGTATGATACATTCCAAAAATGCATATATAGGACATGAAAAGATTAATATAAAAGTAAATTTCTTATATGCATAAAATGATTATTTTTAAAAGGACAGTTTTCATATCCTAGTAATTTTCTCTGTCTTATTTGTGGAATTCATTTATAGAGGATAAAAATACATTTTTATGTATCTCCTTGATTAATAACTTTGTCAGATTTTAGGGTTATGTATCTACTTTTACCCAATTATATTAAACTGTAATGAAAAGACTGAATTAGATCCCTTTACGCCTTTCTTCTAATTCCATTTTCGGTAACTTATGGTCAGATCATGACTATGAGAAAGAAAAAAGAACTACCTCACTCTTCTAACATTATACTGAAAGTGATGTGACAGTAGGGAGAATCTCTTTATCTTTAAATTGACTGTAAAGCTGTATGTCATACAGTCGAAATAAATCAATTTTACTCTGTTACCCAAACCTCCTTGAATCAATCAGAAAGCCCTGGTTCCTCTTAGCTCATTTCTAAGTGAAAGCATGGTTTGTATTCATATCTCTCCTACCATTAATTTCCCTGTATTTAAAGACAGTATTAGATGATTGTAATTTATTTAAAAATCAAATTTTATTTCCTCAAAACGTTTCATTTCTCTACTGAATTCTTATGAAAATATAAAACACAGTTTTGCTTCACATGCACATTGTGTCCATATCAGTTACAATGGTTACAAGTCACCAGGGGTCCATATATTTAAAGATTACTCTGTTTTAGCACACAGTATTTTGTAGCTTAAGCGAATTAACACATCTCTAAGTGTGCTCATATTTAGGAAAATAATCATTTGCACATATAACTCCTTAAGTCAAGAAATGGTTCAGGCATGTGTGATTTACACTGTATGTCAGCCAAATCTTAGTAAGTCTCCGAGGTATACCCTTGGCTCAACATTTTTTTTTTTTTGAGCATAAACATGGTGGAGATTAATGTGTATATGTGTACAATCAAAATAGTTTGAATTGGGCCATAGATTTAGCTCAGTGGTTCCAGTGCCTGCCTCGCAAGCACAAGGTTCTGAGTTCGATCCCCTGTACCCACATACAATGCTGGGCATTGGTGATTCATGCCCATCAGCAATCAATACTACATACCACAGTGCCGGGCATGGTGGCTCATGCCTGTAATCCCAGCACTCAGGAGGCAGAGACAGGAGGATTGCTGAGTTCGAGGCTTGCCTGGGCTACATAGGTCAGGGCCAGCCTGAACTACAAAGCGAGACCCTATCTCAAAAAAAAAAAAATGAATTAGCTCAATATACATTGTTAATCATTGAACTGAATTCATACAGAAAGATTAAGTTGTTTGTATATCCATAGCATTATATCAGAGTTATGATTTCAGTAGACTTCAGTATTTCAGTAAACCTCAAGTTAAAAATATGCTACATTTGCTCTTGCCTTATCTTTTGATAAATATAAAATTTAGAAGGTGGAAAATTGTAAAGCAAGCGGACATGTTTTGCATCCTTATGGAGCATGCCAAAGTAAATAAAAATTATAACGGTTGTTGAAATTCGACTGAAAAAACAGTGAAAGCAATAAGATACAGTACCAATCAGAATGGCAAAGTAGAAATGCATGTGCTTTGGGATGATATTTAAGCTTCATTCATAGGAAAGAGAAGGAATTAAATGGGAGAAATAGAAGTAAAGATAGAGGAAACAGTGTAAGCAATGAAGAAATGAGCTTGATAGTTTGAAGAATTGAGTCCAATGTAACTGGAGTTTTCCAACCAAAAAAAAAAAAGTTGCAGAAAGTTAGATTTGATAGGTAGCAACCAGATTCTATGAAGTAGGGGGGAGGAACCACAGCAGTTAAGTTTATGTATCATCCCAAGAAAAATGCGACTTGGGAGATTTTCACCAATGTGTAGAATGAGACATTTTACATTTTAAGAGTACTGTCACTAGTGAACAAAGAGATGACTGGGAAATGGATAGAGTAGGAGGAAGAATCCTTCAGGAGAGGGAGCATTGTGGCTGCCAATGGAAATGGAGAGCAAAGTAGTTACATTTTATAGGTAGGCTTTTTGGGACTGTCTTCATCCCATGATGGAATGCAGTGGTGTCTCAGTTCATGAATGCTTTTGTTTGCAGTTTGGTTTGCAAACAGAAGTGTTTGGCAAAATTTTGTTTTGTTTGTAAACTCTACATTGGGTGGCCATCATTCTCACACAAACACAAACATGGCTATCTTTTCCAAAATTGTAGAACAGAGTAAATTCATGAAGTGAGGCACCACTGCAAATATAGATACTGAGTATTCTTTTCATTTTCCTCTCAAGGATCTCAAGTATTCCACTATTGTGACCTTGCTATACAATTATTGACAATTGACAGGCGATAAAGGAAATGGGGTGAAACAAAGCTACATGACCAGTGTGGGTTGCTCCTTTCAGATTTCACTCAGTAAAGATTATAACTTCAAGCTTAACCTTAATGGTACAATTTTGCTATTTCAAACACCTGTTAAAAAAATTCCATTCAGTTTGGATCTGAGAATGCAATTTGCTGGTATTGTTCTGACAATGTAGCTTTCCTCATGCAGTTATTTTTTTGTCAGAGTAGACGATTGCTCAAGTAGGCTGGACATCTTCACAAAGAAATATAGTAAATCTAGTAGGGTCTGATTTTAGCTAATGAGCAGTATGTATTGGAGGGTTTACAAAGGTACCAATTTAGCTTTTCCATTTGTTCTCCTTTCTCTCTGTATTTAAGTGAAGAGAAACAAATAAATATTCAGAAATCTTAAACCTAGAAAATGAAATTTAATGATAGGTGGTATTCTTGGTGACTGAGGCTACAAAATAAACTTTTGGACTATTATTGCACAGAACTGAATTTTATGCAATTTGAACTTCCTTGACAAGTTAATTACCCATTACTTTGAATTGGTTTTTGGTAAAGTCAGAAAATATAGTTATTAAATATATAGAAGCATACAAATTTCTAGTTTAACACTCATATATTTAGTGTCTACAGTATTTGGAAAATCCAGACTTCACAGATATTTAAGCATTTTTACATTAAAATATATTTTCAAATGTAGAATATATTCTTTCATGTTAGTTCATCAAAATGTTCTGCAAGTTTTTGGGTTTTTTTTTTTTTTTACATTTTTGAGACAGGGTCTTGCTTTGTAGTTCAGCCTTGAACTCATAGCAATCCTCCTGCTTTTGCCTTCTGACCTTGCATTTGCCAGACAGATGCTGGAACCACTGCACTAAATCCTCAGCCCTCTGCAAGTATTTTTTAAAAATTAAGTATTCTCTTTCACTGAAAATTGGCTTGTTATGATATATACAATATCAGTTATAAACATTTAAATGAAAATATTCTTTTAGACATGTGTTTGTATGTATATGAAATTTGCTATACAGTAGGCAATGATCTTCCTACATATAAATATTCAAGGAGAACTTGTCCTCTTGGAATATATGATCCAGTGTAGAACTTCCAATCTGTTTTCAAATCTGGCAGTAAAAATTTCTAAAACTCAAATCCATAATGAGCAAGGAAATCTTTAAAAACAGATTTGGTATATGATAACATATACTGATTCTGACTGGTGATCAGTCTTCATAATTTGAGATATTTATGTAGCACTTATTTGAAAGTAATATCTGTTCTTTTATTACATTTCATTTTAAAATTAAGAAAATAAGTCATCAATAGCCACATGGTAAATGCCAGCCATCTTCCTAGCTACTGGTTACAGTTGATTGTCTTACAAAGGCTGTTCATTCTTTGGAGTCTTCATTCTTTGTTACTGCTACATATCTTTAAATAGTTGTTACTCACTTTTAAATTACACTACCTAGGTTTTTGGAAGACAAACATTATTACAGTAATTGAGCTTGCATGAGAGAAAAGGGAGTAAAGAAATTCTATGTTTTCATTTGTAAATGGCTTCATGAGAATCTTAACTTTATTAGGGATTATGTTCAAGTATGTGAAAACATAAGTAAATATACATTTTTAAAATATAGTATTGTGCTTACAAAAAGTATTTCACATATTTAGTGACTTTCTATAGACTGACACATGAAACAAACATTTTCTTAAATGATAATAAAATGGCCTATTTTGGTGTATTTAAAAGAAATTAAATTTTAAAAATAAAACTCAATGTGGCATGTTCTGAATAATAGTATATCAAGTTAACTTCCCAAGTTCTCTAGCTGTTGGTATATCTGGTGACCTGTGCTTTGTGGATTAATTGAACATAATTCTTCCTCCTATCTCAATTAAAATTTCAGGTATAAAGGGAAATTTTTTATCATGAGAAATACAAAATAGGATAATTGTATGGTCTTAGAGAAGTGGCTGCTAAGGAAGTAGAAGAACTTAATATGTTATTTTGCTTTTATAATGTAGATAGTTTTGTGAATAGATCTGACAAAAAAGAGCATTTGCTATAATTATTTATATAAATTTTAATTGTTATTAATAGTAGGACAGTTATGTTCTTTTAATATACCTTAATACTTGCATTTTGTGGTACATGAGCCTTACAAATGGTTGCATTTTCTTTGAAGAGTACACTGGTGTGACATCTAGAATAAAGACAAGGACTTATTGTTTATATTGAAATTATATAAAATTTAAAAGATATAAAAATATACCTACCCAAGGGAATTATAATGAAATATAGTTTAAACAAGTGAATAGAAATATTTTATTACTAGAAAATAATCCATTCATTGTATTATCAAGTATTTCAAAAGAATGGTCTGAGCATAAATTTAAATGATTGTCAAATCATTAGTGATAATGTCCTAATGCTACCTTGATTTTTCCTTCTAAAGACAAATATTTTCACTTTTAATGTTGCTATAATTTAATATTTCTAAAAATAATTATTAAATATTCAGAAAATTAACCACCTAGATGTCAAAAAGGAAGTATTCAGAAAATTTACATATTAAATAATGAAATAGGTTTTTAAGTACAGTCTATTACCCAAATATCAAGAAGCACCTGAAAGATCAGAGAAAAATGGAGGTGGAGAAAGAACTTCATAGTGGTACTCTTTTTAAAATGAGCCTGTTGGTGAAGAATTTTATGTGTTTTTCTAAAATACTCTGACATCCCTTGATTTCTGTGTCTTGAAGAAAATGATTAAATATTTTTTCAATTTTGAAAATGTATTTTTCTGATATTAAGGTGTACATAAAATATCTTATGAATGAAAATGAAAATAATTACAGTAGTGCTTGTTATTAAGTGTGAAGATAATTGAACAAACTGTTAGGTGCCAGGGCACAAAATCATAATCAGTTATATCAGTTCCTGAAATAAAATTATACCTATACTTTTATCCCTCTATAAACAATCAGTTTAATGCCGAAAAAGCAACAGAATGAGATTCTAATACCTGGAAAATTTTTAGAATGTTAGATCATTTAATGAAGGAAGACACTTATCATCTTAGCTATTTTTATGCTGATTTTAATGAGCAGTTAGAAAGTGATTTTAATTTTATCTAAACAAAAGTTTAAAAAAAGAAGAAGAAGAAAAAGAAGAAGCTGGGGATTTAGCTCAAGTGGTACAGCACCTACCTTGAAAGCCCAAGGGCCAGAGTTCTATCTCTAGGACCACAATTTAAAAAAAAGAGAAAAAAAAGAAAAAAAAAAACTCTGGAAGTGTATATTGTCCATATATTAATGTGATTTTTTAAAAAAGTTAAACTAATATGGCCCAATTATATTATTCTATACTATGCTAAAACAAAAATAAAGTACAACTTATCATTTTATAGTGTTGACTTTTTAACTTAAAGAACATGTGCTTCATCCAAGCTATTAGAATAATAATTTTGTTTAATAAAAATTGCATGTAGAAAAAATTTTGTTAGTGCACTAGTTTGACCACAAACTTATCCACAGATGGATCCTTTCTAATTTTTGTTGATGCTTAGTAACTAGAAATTTAATAAATGACTATTAAAATTCTGAAATTTTAATATATTTATTAAAGTTTCATGATACTTTTAACAATATTAAGCTTTAAAATCAAATTATTTATTTATTTATTTATTATTTTTTTTGAGACAGGTTCTCGCTTTGTAGTTCAGGTTGGCCCTGAGCTCACTATGGTGCCCAGGCAAGCCGCCGCGAACTCAGCAATTCTCCTCTCTCTGCCTCCTGAGTGCTGGGATTACAGGCGTGAGCCACCACGTCCGGCATTGTGGTATGCAGTGTTGATTGTTGGTGGGCGTGTCTCCACGCCCAGCATTATATGTGGTCACCGGGGATCGAACCTAGGTCCTTGTGCTTGCGAGGCAGGCGCCGGAACCACTGAGCTAACCCTCCGGCCCTAAAATCAAATTTTTAAATGATTCTATTATGGCTCAAATATATCTTCATTATAATATATATTACTTTTAAGTTTATTTTGTTGTTTAGAAATAAACACCTTAGTTCTCAATTTCTTTTTTTGTTTGTTTGTTTTTTTTTGAGACAGGGTCTCGCTTTGTAGTTCGGGCTGGCTCTGAGCTCACTATGTAGCCTAGGCAAGCTTTTGATCTCAGCAATCCTCCTGTCTCTGCCTCCGGAGTGCTGGGATTACAGGCGTGAGCCACCACGTCCGGCATTGTGGTATGCGGTGCTGATTGTTGGTGGGCGTGTCTCCACGCCCAGGATTGTATGTGGTTTCCGGGGATCAAACTCAGGACCTTGCGCTTGCGAGGCAGGCACTGGAACCACTAAGCTAATCCTCCGGCCCAGTTCTCAATTTCTTGATTTACTTTCATATTTGCAGAATTTTCAAGCTGATTCAACTTCCCTTAGACTTTTTTATGTATCCAGTTTATGAATAAGATACATTTATTACCTTTATGTTTTTTTTTTTTTTTCCTGGATTGGGCATAGGAAATGCAAGGGTGGATCCACTGTTCCCAATCTTTAGGAGCTTAAGATGTAGCTTATGAAGATATTTATATGTCAGCAAATAATTAAAACAGTAATGTGTATCTCAAAATATTTAGCAGTCTTATAGATTTGAGCTCCTCCTTAGAGTGATAAAAACCACTATTATTATTATGTTTTTTTTTTTTTTTTTGAGACAGGGTCTTGCTTTGTAGTTCAGGCTGGCCCTGAGCTCACTATGTCGCCTAGGCAAGCCTCGAACTCAGCAATCTTTCTGCCCCGTCTCCCAAGTGTTGGGATTACTTGGCTCTGGCCCAAGCTGGGATTACTTGGGCTCTGGCCCAAGAAAACACTATTCTTAAGGACCTATATGAAGATTCTGAGAATAAATATTCAATGTATTCATCACAATCATGTATTGAATATGATTTTGCATGACTGCTGGAAATGAAAATATGTCCCATTCCCAGGACAGTGTTATAAAATTAAAGAGATTACATAATATCAGAACACTAGCTATATAGCAAAGAAGAAATGAAGTGAAATAATATAAATTTCACAAATAACATTGAGTTACACCTACAAAATTACTGTGAATCTCACATTTATCAGGTTTATCATCATGTATATTTGAAAATAATGAGAAAACATAGGTAACTCCTCTGGAGACCTCAATTTTAAATAGATTTGAGCAGTTTATTTGGATTGAGAGATTAACTTAGTCTGCATTTAAAGATAAAATTCAAATGAACATTTCTTATATTGACCATTTGTAAGTATGTAGTATGATTTGGGTTTTTATTAAAAATTTTATTTTGCTCAAAAATATTGATAGGGTTCCTTTTAAAAAGAGCAGAAAATTATATTTAATAGATTATAGTGACAGTCTATTAATTATTTTTATATTTAAATACATATAAAATTGACAAAAACCATGTGGTTTGCTTACATGTAATTTAAAATATATCTTTGAATTACTACTTGCCATCTCCTGTCATGTAAAATTCTTGCTTTATTGTAACTTTCTTTCCAAAATTTATTACATTTCATTTTAAGCAATGTTTCAGAATTTGGGAATTACTGATTTCTTTAATATTTATCTTTGGAAATTAGTTAAGTCACAGTTGGATAGATCCTGTACTTTATATTTGAGAAATGTTGCTCTGGAAGCACGTAGAAGTACAAACTGCTGCCAGAACTTGATATTTCTAAGCATAAAATTCAGTACCAGATTACCCATGATTAGCTGTTGACATTTAGATTTGCACATTTAGAATGTCAAAAAGTACTGAAAACTATCAATCTGGTTTCTAAATTACAATTATATTTCTGTTTTCAAGTCCAACATTGTTTGGTCCTCCCCTTCCCCATAGAAAAGAATATAATTTAGCCGGGCGTGGTGGCTCACGCCTGTAATCCCAGCACTCAGGAGGCAGAGGCAGGAGGATTGCTGAGTTTGAGGCTTGCCTGGGCTACATAGTGAGCTCAGGGCCAGCCTGAACTACAGAGCAAGACCCTGTCTCAAAAAAAAAAAAAAAAAAAAGAAAAGAATATAATTTAACTAAAATAATTTATAGATATATTGATAAAAGTGCTGAAAATTTAAGAATTGAAAACAGCAATCTGCCGATGACGACAGTTAATAATCAGCTTGCCTACATACAAGGTTATACATACATTTTTAATTGATGTATTAATTGTCAAAATGTAATATTACCATGTCCATTTCAGTTGCCATCCCCTTGCAATTTAAAGTATGAACGTGTTCTACATCAATCCAGTGGTAGATAATCTTTTACATGAATTGACTTTATTTTTAGTATGTATGTGTGTGTGCATGTGTGTGTGTGTGTATGTGTGTGTGTGTATTTATTTATTTATTTGTTGAGACAGGGTCTTGCTTCACAGTCTAGACTGGCCTTGAACTCACTGTGTAGCCCAGGCAAGCCTCAAACTCAGCAGTCCTACTGCCTCTTCCTCCAAAGTGCTGGGATTACAGCCTTGAGCCAGCAGGCCAGGCATTGTGCTATGCATACTGATTGCTGGTAGGCATGAGTCACCATGCCCTGTATTGTTGTATGTGGATACCAGGATCAAACCAGGGACCTTGGGTTTGCTGGCAGGCATCAGAACCACTGAGCTAAATCTCTGGCCCCCAGAATTGACTTTTTATTTACCTCTGTCAGTTATTTGTGAATTTAAGCACAGTTTTAGTTTTATTATGTTTAATGTTTTTTTTTTTTTTTTTTGAGACAGTGTCTAATTTTGTAGTTCAGGCTGGCCCTGAGCTCACTGTGTAGCCCAGGCAAGCCTCAAGCTCAGCAATCCTCTTGCCTCTGCCTCCTGAGTACTGGGATTACAGGTGTGAGCCACCGCACCTAGTTTAACTCTTAATACACAATTTACTTGTGTCACATTAATTCTATGTATTTCTTTCCAGTTGACTTTTAATTATTTTTATTATTGTTTGGATAGCAGAATGAACTTTAGCCCTCACTAGTGTTTTCTATTCAGCATCATTTCCTTCAGTGATTTACTTCTTAAAAAGTATCACACATCCATTGATGACTAGGTAATTGGGAAATTAAAAATACCTATGTAGCAATCCCTGTAAAAGCAGTTTGTGCACCAATAACTTAAACTTTCTGATAAGAGGTCAGTTGCAGACTTACATCTAATGGGCCAGATTCTTAAATGGTGTTTGTGACCTTCCACTTTAAATCTGAATCACCCAAATTCCCTTGCTTGATATTGATATAAACAAGAATGCTGATAGCTACTTGGTTTTAAGTAGGACAGAGAGAAGGGAAAAGTAGAGTTAAACTGAGGCAGAGCATTACTTACAGAGAATGAGGTCAGCAGAAAAGCAGATGCAAGTGGCTTTCCTGTAGGTAAGCATCTAGTCATTAATATTAACCAGGAGTGAGAAATATCTTGACTGGAAAAAGTTAGAACATAGTTGAAATCAGGTTGAAAATTTCCTAACAGTTCAAGACCAGCCAGTAGATAAAAGCAAATTTCATCATTCAGAATTTAATACATGGGTGTAAGAATTGTCTTGTTTTGTTTTGTTTTGTAGTACTCGGTTTCAAACCCAGGTGAACTCTATAACAGATCTACATCAATAGCTCGTTTTATTTTTATTTTAAGATTGTTGTCCAGGCAATCCTCCTTCCTCAGCCTCACTAATAGCTGGTCTTATAGGTGTGTACCACTATATGCAGAAGCAAGTTTTAGTTTAAACTTCATTGAACTTTTTCTCAGTTAATTTTGTATTTTCTTTTGTTTGGTTGGTTTTGAAGCTACGGATTGAACCCAGGCCCTTCTCATATTAATCATGCTCTGTACTACTGAGCTGTGCACCCGTCCACTCTTTTTTATTTTTCATGTGTAGACGTTTTTGCCCATTCTTTTAATTGTATATTCAAAATATGTTGTGACTTCAGGTTAATATATTATGCCTCAGAGAATGTCCTGATGGCAAACATTTCTTTTGAAGATGTAAAGCATTAGAGAAAGCAATTAAGCAAAATGTTGAAAAATGTTTCTACACTTGGATCTGTTACATTCTCTTTCATAATTTCAAGAGAAATGACAACAAAAAGATAGGCCAAGATTTATATATGAGAATTGTCATTGCAGCCTTATTTATAAAATGGAAGACTTGGAATCAAAGTAAATGTCCCCAAATAGGAAAGTCTTAGAAATCTTCCTTTATTTCCAAATTCCTCATGATGTAAGTGGGAGAACTTGCTTTGGCGCTGAGAGAACATGAGAGGTATTATGCGGAAATAATAAAGAAGGTTTGTAAAATGAAGAATGTTGATTTTGATGGACTAGAAGGAGATCTGGGGACTAGAGTGGCCAAGGATATGGTGATTATTATTCTAGTATTAGTTATTTTGGAAGCTGAAACGTTAACTATTGTCTTCACCATATTCTTGGTGAATATTACATTAGTCTGCTATATCATTAGAATAGAAAATAGGAGTAAATGTTCTCTAAGGAAAAATAAGTTTGTTACCTCCCACACACACCCCACAAAACCCCTAAGCATATCAGAGCTTTATCAAAATGGAGGAGTATGATAAGGCCTTTTGTGTACTTTGTAGGCTATCCTGTGTAGCCACTGCTGCCGGGCTCAGGAATTCTGTTCCCATGTTGATCTGAGGCCAGTCCTTTCCACACAGTAACATGGGTCTGCCAAACGTGATGGTATCTCCACAGCATATTCATAGAGGGCAAACAAACCGGGTCATGAATTAGATCCCTGTATCATCTGATAAGCAAGTATGAAACTCAGACTGCATTTATTGGCTGTGTTTTGGAGCTTGGAAGTTATCCCAGCCCAACACTGTAATGATTATAAAAGAAGATACGATGTGGCTTGCTGACAAAGCACTTCACACTTTTTTTTTTTTTTTATAGGGTCTCGGTTTGTAGTTCAGGCTGGCCCTGAGTGCACTAGATAGCCTAGGCAACCCTAAACTCAAAGCGATCCTCCTGCCTCTGCCTCCAAAGTGCTGGGATTACAGGTGTGAGCTAACACACCCAGCACCTCACACTTCATGTAGAGTGGAGAAGTGCCATTTTTTTTAAAAAATGGAAAAGTAGTAGTTTCATTCAAGTTAAAGAATCTGTTTTTTTAAAAGTTTGATGGAAATAGAAATGGGTTATTGATTTTATATTTAGGAGATTTACATAAGGGGGAAACAGTACAGGAAAGAAGGAGTGTAATTAAATGTAATTCTTATTTTATAGATAAGGAAATCAGAGCATGGAGAATAAGTAAATATCTTGGAGTTGCAGAAGAGTATGGACTGGAATTCTAGGTGATTTAGTTTCGTCAAAATCTGTGTTCTCAACCATGGAGTAATGTTGCCTTCTTCATACAGTTAAGTCAGAAGTAGCTGGATTCAGCATGTGAGCTCACTGGTACTTAGAAAAAAAGACACATTGGTTAGGTGCCTTTTCCTCCTTTTCTTTTAAATATTAGTAATAGTTTTAAATATTACTATTCTATAGTAAATGAGTGTTTCTTCTGAACACTAAGTGTGCAGGCCCCTGGGACAGAACTAGTATCTTCCCATCTCAAGTGTACATAGAAGTACTCTGTATACCTGCTGACCTTTTCTTCTGCACACCTGATTTGAAGATTTAAGTTCTAATCAAATAAGTGCAAATAAGTATAACTGTCATGTACAGGAAGCACATTTTATGTGTTAAGTGAGTTATTGAATTTTAAAGAATTTTATAATAGCTATTTGGAGATTTCTGTAGTCATGTAACTTTTCAGGCAGTTTTATATACTCAGCTCATATTATCTGTTACAAAGATGGACACATACAATCTCAAACACTGCTAATTGTTCTAGTAAAATATAAGTTGATTTTCACTTGATGATTGTTCACATAACTATATCTCATTTTAGTAGTATGATGAACTGTAAATTTTAAAGAATGTGTCTTCAGCTATAGTTAAGGGCATATTGCATTATGCTTTCCAAATATAACATTGCTTGAGGCTGTTATCAGGAAAATCAGTTCTAACTTAAAAATAAATGGGTAGTGTACAATTCTGCTTTTACTGAATTTTTTTTCTATGAAAAACATGAACACTTTTTTTTTTTTTTTTGAAACAGGGTTTTACTTTGTAGTTCAGGCTGATCCTGAGCTCATTATGGAGCCCAGGCAAGCCTCGAAC